>JAWNNJ010001655.1:0-97503 GCA_035045125.1 Hypselothyrea guttata
GACACAGCGCTGCCTCTTGCTCCGTTGTTTTTACACACACTTGTTGTACACTTGTAAAGTTCAGGCTTTTGTTTGGTTAAAACAGCTTGTTGCATTGGTGTGCTTTTTTGTTGCGCTATCAGCCGGCAAATCACTCAATTTTGCAGTTATTGAGGTCTTGCAATAGCTGCAATACACGGCTCTGGAACCAAGTCCCCAAAACATTAAGTCCCCAAAAAAAAAAAAATGAAATAAGTCCCCAAAAATTTGAGGTGTTATTTCATAATGAAATAATTCCCCAATTTAAATTATGAAATAAAGCCCAAATTTTATTTTTTCATTGGTGTTTTCATTTATATATTTCACATATTTCTTTTTCAAAAGTGTCTTTTTAGACCCTGTACTTTAAAAAAGTAAAAGAGTCTATTAATTTAGTGCAACTGACAGGTGTACGTAACACCCAGAAGGAAGCGTGGTAGACCCCACAAAGTATATATATTCAGACTCAGGACGACGAGCTGAGTTGATATAACCATGTACGATCCATCCGTCTGTCCGTCTGTCCGTATGAACACCTAGATCTCAGACTATAAGAGCTAAAGACACCAGCTTTCCGGATTTAGGTAGTCAGCTAATGCAAGCAGATCAAGTTTGTTTCAAACTTTTGATATCTCGCCTCCTTCATCCGATAATCATCAAAAATCTACACCTACCTCAAAAATCTCGAAAACTATAAACGCCACAGCAGCCACAATTATAGCGCTACAACCTTGTATTTTGGCAGGTATGTTGTATGGTATACTCCACCGATGCTATAAATTTATTTACGATTTGAATTAGAATTAGCGAAGATATGCAAGAGACAATTTTTTTCGGAAAATGCGTATATGTGCCATAGCAGCCACAATAATAAAGCTACAAACTTGCAATTTGGCATGTACGTAGCCTGCAAAATTATCCGTCGATGTTGTGAATTACATTACAAACGGACAAGAAACAGCAAAGTTATGTAACAAACCATTTTTTTTATAAATGTATGTAATCCGACAACAGCCACATTTTAAAAGCTACAGACTTGGGATTTGGCATGTACGCAGCCTATGGTATTATCCATCAATGCTGTGAATTATATTTCCAACGGAAAAGAAACAGTGAAGATAGCGCAGACAGAGAAGCCATCTATATCTTGCAGATTATAACAGCTATAAATACAATTTTTTGGTATTTGTGTTTTCCTATGCAGCCATGGGGTCAAGATAGTTTGGGTTTTTTGTAACTCCTTTCATTCTTCCGCTAACCGAAAAACTAAATTAGCAACAGTTTTCAGTTTTAAATCTACAGTTTAACAGCTAATGACTTAGGATATGGAATGTACAGTATATGTCAATCTCCACCGACACTTTAAATTACGTTACGATCGGTTAAGAAACAGCGAAGAAAACACAAAGTACAGGGTCTCCTACAGTCGGTTGCGTCCGACTGTACCTCCGTCCTTGCTGGTTTTAAATGTACATGATTAAATTTTAATTAAATAAAAACTAGCATATGGCTTTCCACAGCTTTTCTACAATAAGGGCACTTGAAATGCTCCAGGTTTTTGGCAATTGTGTCCGCTTGTAATTTTAAAATACAAATTGAGCAAGTTTTTAAATGTTTGCATGGCAAAAATAAAATATTTGAATCCAAATCCAAGCAAATCATGCATTTTGATCGTCAGTTGTTGGAGAATTAATAATTGCTTCTTCCTCTGCAGTGTCATCTTCAGCGGAATCATTTTCGTTGTCCTCAAAAATGTTTTCCTTTGGAACCATGTTGATGCAAATTTCGTTATCCTTATACACCATCCGTGAATAAGGAAGCTGCATTTAACTTGCCTTGGTCCAATAAAATTGCTTCTTGAATCTTTTTGTCCTTTATATTGCACATCCGTCTTCTTAATTGCTGTTGACCTACACATCAGTTAATTGACAAAATTTGCGACTTTTAAAGAATTCCTCGTCGCGAATAACTTTTACAAATTGGAAAAAAATTGCCATTTGGCATCGCAGAACGCCCTAAAACTCCATTATATGCTTCCGCAGCTGCTGTTGTGCGAGGATTTTCCTTGTACACTGTAAAATTCGTGCAACCCACCTAAAATCAATTGAAAAATTCATTAGTTAATATTTTTAATATTATACATTTAGAGTTGTTACCTTTTTAATCCATTGCTTATCGAAATAACGTTTCCAAAATTGTTATCGATATCAAACATAAAAATGTGACCCTTGATGTCACGAAAAGCTCCTTCAATTAAGTGAGGTGGTAGCAAGGGTAAAGCGAGAAGTTTGTGGAAAGCTGAACTAGCCAGTTTCGAATTTCTAACAAATTGCAGCAAGGGTCTTATTTTGTTCATATTTCTTCGTACCGCTTGGCAAAAATGGAACCTTAAAACGAAGTTAAATGCATTAAATGAAATGTATAAGAAAATTAAAACAGGAAAATACTTACCAACATCCCACAGTTTTAACTGTTGGATACACATTTTGGATTGCTTTCCTCATGCCTTCCTCATAATCCGTAATCACTATTGAAGGTTCCATATCGAACACATTTTCTTTAATGTACAACAACATATCTTCATAGCATTTTCTAGTTTTTCTATTCATTAAAATACAAAATACGGGAAATATCTAAAAGAAAAAAGATGTGTAAACCAATTATAAATATATGAAAAGAAAATGTTTAGTACTTAAAAAATTTTGTTTTGAAAGATTGTTTTAATCTTAGCGCCGCAGGCGAAAATGTGAATTTGTAGTAAAGTAAATATTGAAAAACATTTAAATATATTGGAAAAATAAAAAAAAATCGCGCGCGCGCCGTTCCTTTGTCAGTCCAAACGATGTCCATATGTTTTCTAAATTAAATGCCTCTATAACCTGGAGACGGCTTTGCGGTGAAGTTACAAATGTTTTTGCAACGATAAGTTGTAAGCCGCGTCTTATTTTACCAAATTGAATATTTTGGGTATTTTCTTGAAACCTACAAGATTAATAGTAATTGATTGTTACATAACACAATCGAAAAATGTTTATAATTCAATACCTTTCGCAAGTGCTACGGTAAGCTGAGCGTACGCAACTTATCGCTCTGTTTTCTGCTCCCAGGACGCTAGCAACACTCGAACATTGCTGTTTGATATCATTCAATGCCATTATTTTCAAATACGCTTCTTCCTCATGGTCATGGTTATGATCAATGTATTTTTTAGCACGTTCGCAAGTCCCATTTTCCAACAGATTGACCCTGGCATGGCACGTTTTTTGTCTGCACTCCAATTTAACTACATTTTTGTATTGAGATTTTTTAATGTATAACATTTTTTGTTCTTTTATGTAATACAAGTTGCCTGTTCGGCGCAAACCAATTATTTTTTCGCACTCCATATTAAGTTTGACTCTCACGTCCACTTCGCGCAATGCAAATAAGCAAACTGATCAACTAACTCAAAACTTATCACCGAAATCATGTTTAAAACGGTAGTTTTGCTCATCTGTACAGAAATCATGCAGATAAGACCATTAACTGTTCTTTGACTATTTGTGATATTCTAGCATAATAAGAAAAACGAAATAAGTCCCCAAAAGTTTCTTATTTTTGGGGATTTATTTCATTATGAAATAAGTCCCCAAATTTAACCCTCTAACGGGTAAGACCGTCTACAGACGGTCTCCAGTTTTTGGCGTCTAGCGAACAAACTGTTGACTTTTTGAATCAAAATAAATTGATATATATTTAAAATTAAATTTCCATTTATTTAAGGTATATTTAACCACATTTCACCCACGCGTTCAATCACAATCATCGTCTGAACTTGAAAATTTGAAAAAAACTCTGAAAAAATACCCCTTGACAAAAGTAGTTTTTGCACAAAATAAAAAATATATTTAAACTTGTCAAATCTACTTGGGATTTTTTTTACTTATAGCTCAGAGAATATATTTATTGAAATAAATGATTTTGTAATGCGTAAATGAATATAAATGTTGATTTGCATAAAAAATTCATTGACCGTCTGTAGACGGTCTTGCCGGGCTGAGCGTAAAAAATCACGACTGCGCTGCCTGCGCTGGCTGCGCTGCTTGAGAGTGCACAATCGCGGCCATAAATACTTCGAGTAGAGATATCGGTTTGAAATTTTCACCAAAAATCTAAAAAAAACTAATCGATTAGAAATTATAATAAATAAATATTTATTATAATCAGCACACTCCCCACTCCACTTAAGCGCCCTTGACACGTCATAACCACTTGACTTCACTGCACTGTGATCAGCAGCTTTGCAGCAGCAGTATTTATAGTGCTTGCAGGCTGCTCAGTCGCTGGCTCTTATCAGTTACCGAGAAAGAGAAAAAGAAAGAGCCAAGAAAACCCACCCACCAATCTGCAGCTGTGATGAGATCGACCGCTCTCTATACATAAGATGTTAGGCAGCGCTTAGCCGGTCTCCATGTTGGCTCTCCAAGCATACCTCCTGCATTACAAGTAATGCAGCGGGTAGCCGGCTCGCCTCCTAGGCAGCGCTTAGCCGTTCTCCTATCTGCTCGCTCGCGCTTGCCGGCTCTCCAAGCATACCTCCTGCATTACAAGTAATGCAGCGGGTAGCCGGCTCGCCTCCTAGGCAGCGCTTAGCCGTTCTCCTCTCTGCTCGCTCGCGCTTGCTGGCTCTCCAAGCATACCTCCTGCATTACAAGTAATGCAGCGGGTAGCCGGCTCGCCTTCTAGGCAGCGCTTACCCGTTCTCCTCTCTGCACGCTCGCTCTTGCTGGCTCTCCAAGCATACCTCCTGCATTACAAGTAATGCAGCGGGTAGCCGGCTCGCCTCCTAGGCAGCGCTTAGCCGTTCTCCTCTCTGCTCGCTCGCGCTTGCTGGCTCTCCAAGCATACCTCCTGCATTACAAGTAATGCAGCGGGTAGCCGGCTCGCCTCCTAGGCAGCGCTTAGCCGTTCTCCTCTCTGCTCGCTCGCGCTTGCTGGCTCTCCAAGCATACCTCCTGCATTACAAGTAATGCAGCGGGTAGCCGGCTCGCCTTCTAGGCAGCGCTTACCCGTTCTCCTCTCTGCACGCTCGCTCTTGCTGGCTCTCCAAGCATACCTCCTGCATTACAAGTAATGCAGCGGGTAGCCGGCTCGCCTCCTAGGCAGCGCTTAGCCGTTCTCCTCTCTGCTCGCTCGCGCTTGCTGGCTCTCCAAGCATACCTCCTGCATTACAAGTAATGCAGCGGGTAGCCGGCTCGCCTTCTAGGCAGCGCTTACCCGTTCTCCTCTCTGCACGCTCGCTCTTGCTGGCTCTCCAAGCATACCTCCTGCATTACAAGTAATGCAGCGGGTAGCCGGCTCGCCTCCTAGGCAGCGCTTAGCCGTTCTCCTCTCTGCTCGCTCGCGCTTGCTGGCTCTCCAAGCATACCTCCTGCATTACAAGTAATGCAGCGGGTAGCCGGCTCGCCTCCTAGGCAGCGCTTACCCATTCTCCTCTCTGCTCGCTCGCTCTTGCTGGCTCTCCAAGCATACCTCCTGCATTACAAGTAATGCAGCGGGTAGCCGGCTCGCCTCCTAGGCAGCGCTTAGCCGTTCTCCTCTCTGCTCGCTTGCGCTTGCTGGCTCTCCAAGCATACCTCCTGCATTACAAGTAATGCAGCGGGTAGCCGGCTCGCCTCCTAGGCAGCGCTTACCCATTCTCCTCTCTGCTCGCTCGCTCTTGCTGGCTCTCCAAGCATACTTCCTGCATTACAAGTAATGCAGCGGGTAGCCGGCTCGCCTCCTAGGCAGCGCTTAGCCGTTCTCCTCTCTGCTCGCTCGCGTTTGCTGGCTCTCCAAGCATACCTCCTGCATTACAAGTAATGCAGCGGGTAGCCGGCTCGCCTTCTAGGCAGCGCTTACCCGTTCTCCTCTCTGCTCGCTCGCGCTTGCTGGCTCTCCAAGCATACCTCCTGCATTACAAGTAATGCAGCGGGTAGCCGGCTCGCCTCCTAGGCAGCGCTTACCCGTTCTCTCGCTTACCTTACCCGTTCTCTCTTACCCGTTTGCTCGTTAGAGGGTTCTATGGGAGCTATAGGTTATAGTCAGCCGATATGGCCAATTTTTTTATAGTATATTTAAATTATTTTTTTAGATTTTTAGATTTTTTAGATTTCATAACGATATCTTTACTAGAAGTATTTATGGCCGCAATTGTGCACTCGCAAGCAGCGCAGCGATTTTTTTCGCTCAGCCCGGCAAGACCGTCTGTAGACGGTCAAAAGTTTTTTCCACCTGGCGGGCGTTCTAATCAATATTTTGGGATGAAATTCAAAACTTAAGCTTAAACTTTTGTCGACAATATTTACCACCAAAAAAAAATCCCAACTTCGTACGACCATTATTTCGAGCTTGCCCGTTAGAGGGTTAATTGGTGAAATATGAAAAACGAAATAAGTCCCCAAAATTAAGTTTGGGGACTTATTTCATTTCTTATTTTTGGGGAGTTATTTCACTATGAAATAAGTCCCCAAATTTTATAGCAACAATTTTTCCCAAAAAAATGAAATAACACCCCAAATTTAATTTAAAATCGTTGTTGTTCTTTCCCATACAAATTTTTGGGGACTTAATTCATTTTTTTTTGGGGACTTGGTTCGCAGAGCCGCAATACACCCTACTTTGGTCCGTGTCATCTTTTCGCCGCCAAGCTTTAAACTCATCGTTTTTTAGCCAAGCATCGCGGCATTTTTGCTTGTATTCTTTAGGCATTGCGAAATAATTTGTACACTTCGGAGTAGAGATGATAGTTTACCATAAGCAAGTGATGGTATAAGGAAATATCGATAAAAAAATATCGATGGGGCTGCCACTATTTCATAATTTAATGTAGATGGTGGCAACATCAAAAAAAGCGGAAAAAAACCAAATCAAATTTTAACCAGTAAGGACGGAGCTACAGTCGGACGCAACCGACTGTAGGAGACCCTGTACTTTGTGTTTTCTCTGCTGTTTCTTTTCCGATCGTAATGTAATTCACAGCATCGATGGGAATTGTCATAGACTACTTACATGCCACATCCCAAATCTTTAGCTTTAAAACTTGAGCATTAAAACTGCAAACTGTTGCTAAATTGGTTTTTAGGTTAGCGGAGGAATGAGAGGAGTTATCAAAAAACCACATACTATCATTGATCTGGTATGGTCTAGCTCTTATAGTCTGCAAGATCTAGGTGGCTTCTCTGTCTGCGCTATCTTCGCAGTTTCTTTTCCGTTGGCAATGTAATTCACAGCATTGATGGAGAATGCCATAGGCTACGTACATACCAAATCCCAAGTTTGTAGCTTTTAAACTGTGGCTGTTGTGGCACTTACATATGTACATTAATAAAAAAATTGTTTGTTACATAACTTCGCTGTTTCTTGTCCGTTTGTAATGTAATTCACAACATCGACGGATAAATCTATAGGCTACGTATATTTCAAATTGCAAGTCTCTAGGTTTTATATTGTGGCTGCAGTGGCACATACACGCATTTTGGAAAAAATTATTTTTGGCATATCTTCTCTATTTCTAATTTAAATCAAAAATAAGTTATAACATCGGTGGAGAATACCATAGACTACGTTCATGCCAAATTACAAGTCTGTAGCGTTGTTATTGTGGCTGCTGTGGCGCTTTTAGTTTTTGAAATTTTTGAGGTAGGTGTAGTGTTTTGATAATTCGCGGAGGAAGGAGGCGAAATATTAAACATCTAAAGCAAACTTTATCTGCGTAAGACATCGGACAACCTGAATTCCGAAAAGCGGCGACTCTGGCTCTTTTAGTTGCTAAGATCTAGGTGTTCATACGGACACCAGACAGACGGACAGACGGACATGGCTATATCAACTATATAGCTTTGTGGGGTCTATATATACTTTGTGGGGTCTACCACGCTTCCTTCTGCCTGTTACACACAGCTGTCATTTGCACTAAATTAATAGACCCTTTTACTTTTTTAAAGTACAGGGTCTAAAAAATCCAGAATTCCGCTTCCCGCAATTCCCAAATTTTTCCCGCTGCTGGCCTTAAAAAAAAGCCGAATTTGACGGGAAAAAAGCGGATATCACAAATATTATACATATCACAGTTATTTTTGCTTTGAGAAGTTGATTATAGTCAATAAAATTTCTAAAATGGCAGTGCGACGCAGTATGGAAGATATTGCAGCTGTCATGGATCAGCAAGATCCATTTTGCAAAATTTGAAACTAGGTAATACACCCATCACAACTGTTTGCAAACACACCGTGTAAGCATCGCTTTCATAAATCTTGTTTGATTGAGAGCTTACAAAATACAGCAGCGTGTCCTGTGTGTGCAACTGATTGTACAACTTTGGCGCTGACTCTTTCGAATAACACTTTAGCAGCAGAGTTAGACTCAGCACAATCTTTACCGAGTGGCAGAGAGCCATACAGCGAACGAAATTCATTTTCTGGCAGAGGCCATAAGGGTACTAGAGGTATTATAGGTAACACACCTAGAAGGTGCGTGATGACTAGATCTAAGCAAAAAGCAAATTTAGATCGAGCCACAGCCGAACATCCAATCAAAAACAATTTGTCGCTTAACACTCAGGTGAAAATTGCAAATTATACCCATCATGAGTGTTCAGCAAACACAATTGATAGAGCACATTTCAGATTGCCTGACCAGAAATGTAGAGACGGTCATAAGAGATAAACTGGCTTCTCTGCATCTATCTCAAGGCGATCATCCAGGACGAACAAATCAAGAACACCCAGAAACTTTTAGATCTCAAAATGCGTTTTCAAGAAACAATCTTGAAGATAGATTGAGCACTGATGATGTCAGAATAAATTAAGATAGAAGTGGATGTAGTTCGACTATTTATCCTGATAAAGTATAGGCCATCATTCAAAACTGGCGTATTAAATTTGATGGTACTAAACAAGGCTTAAGAATGGATGAATTCCTCTATCGAATTCGTTCTCTAACCAGACAAAATCTTGCCAATGATTATCAGATCCTTTGTGATCATTTGTACTTATTATTCGTGGGCAAGGCTAGCGATTGGTAATGGTAGTTCCATCTTAACAACCAGAACTTTTGTTGGGAATCGTTTTGCCACGAATTTCGGAAAAGATTTGGAGACTGCGAGACAGACTTAGAAATTTGGGAAATGATAGGAAAAAGGCGACAGGGCGATAATGAAAACTTTGATGATTTTCAATTCGCAATGGAAGATCTCGTCGATAGACTTCAACAAAATATAGCAGAAAAGCATATTGTTGACTTACTAATCCGAAATTCCAAGCCTAGCCTTCATCATGAACTACTTCATGTCAACATTCAAAACAGGTCTCAGCTTCGTGTCGAAATAAGAAAGCACGAGCAGTTTTATGGCGAGGTGAAAACATTCAAAGGCAGAGCTTTACGATCTTATGTGAACGAACTATCGGCTGATGATAATGAGATTTGTCAAGTAGATCAAAGCGACGCTGAAATATCGGAAATACAACGAAAGAAAGCGATCTTTGAAGGAACTTGTTACAATTGCAGCCAAGTAGGACATAAGTTCGAAAATTGCACGGAGCCTAGAACAATATTTTGCTATGGATGTGGTGCCAAGGATACATTTAAGCCCCATTGTGCAAAATGTAATCCTTCGGGAAATGGCCAGAGGGATGTGTACCGGAAAAACAAATAAACACATCCCTACAAGCAATTTCAATAGCATCAGCAAAAGTAACACCAGATGCCAATAACTTAGATTGCAAAGCTGGCTTACAAAAGTCGGTTCGGCAATGCGACAAGTCAGAACCCATTTTCGTATCGAAACTTAACGTTTCAAAAACCCCATTTCACATCAGACTTCAGAATTATGAATCAGCGCGAAACAGAATATTTGCTGAAGTAGAAAGTTTAAAATTTATTAAAAAACCTAAACGATCTACTAAACGTTTACGAACATTTTGGAAAGCAGTTCGACAGAGTAGGAAGAAAATAATATCGTCTATTTTTCTCAGCTGTGATGAGCGTTTATACGCAGCAGTCAGCATAGAAGGAAAGGAATACATAGGCCTCTTGGATTCAGGAGCAACTATTAGTTGCGTGGGAGGACCAGTAGCTGCTGAAATGCTTGATAGCTCCAAAGTTAAGAAATGTTCTGGCACTATTCGTACAGCAAACGGTACAGAAAGTAAAATCGTTTCGAAGATTCAAGTTCAAATTACTTACCGGAATTTAACAAAAAGCTTAGAACTGTATATTATACCAGATTTAAAACAAAATCTTTACTTAGGCATTAATTTTTGGAAATCTTTTGGATTGCTAGATTCAATTTCGAAGACTGGAGAAATATCAGAATTAGACATTGGTGATTCTTTAGCAGAGGATGATATGGCTAAATTCCATATTCTTGCCAAGGATCAGCAAAAACGTCTCAACGATGTTATCGAAGTTTTTCCGTCATATTCCAAAGAGGGTTTAGGCAGAACAAGTTTACTCAGCCATTCAATTGAGGTAGAATCAGCAATTCCAGTCAAACAAAGACATTGGCCAGTATCACCGGCAATCGAAAAACTAATGTTTAAAGAAGTCGACAATATGCTAGCTCTAGATGTGATAGAACCATCAAACAGTCCCTGGAGTAGCAATTGTGTCTTAGTTAAACGTGGTGATAAATGCAGATTGTGTCTTGACTCGAGAGAGGTTAATAAAGTTACCAGAAAGGATGCGTATCCTTTACCCCATATAGACGGTATTTTAAGTCGCTTACCACCTGCAAAATTTATAACAGGCTTAGATATGAAGCATGCATTCTGGCAAATCCCGTTGGAGGAGAAGTCAAGGCAATATACAGCCTTTACAATACCCAATAGACCGCTTTACCAATACAAGGTAATGCCGTTTGGGCTTTGTAATGCTCCTCAGACTTTATGTCGATTAATGGATCAAGTAATTCCAGCTCATCTACGCACACGCGTATTTGTGTATTTAGATGATCTATTAGTGTTGTCAGATGACTTTGATTCGCATTTGCTTTTGCTTCAAGAGATTGCGTTATGCTTGAGAAACGCTAATTTAACGATCAACATTAGCAAGTCTAAGTTTTGCATGACTGAAATAAAATATCTTGGCTTTATAATCGGCAATGGTGAACTTAAAACCGATCCAGAAAAGATACAAGCAATTAGTAGTTTTCCAGTTCCTACAACTGTTAAGCAGCTTCGTCGTTTCCTAGGACTATCCGGCTGGTATCGTAGATTTGTAGACAATTATGCCTCCGTGAGTTTTCCGTTAACAGAGCTGTTGAAGAAACAGAAAAGCTTACAATGGAACGACAAAGCTAATGAAGCGTTTGAATTGCTTAAATCTTATCTGACAGCTGCTCCTATTTTAATTACACCAGATTTTACAAAACCATTTATTCTCATATGCGATGCAAGTACTTATGGTATAGGCTGTGTCTTAGCACAAATTCGAGAAAATGTAGAGTTGCCGATAGCTTATATGTCTGAGAAGCTAACACGAGCTCAGCGAAATTATTCAGTCTCTGAATTAGAATGTCTCGCTGTGTTAAAAGGCATAAAAAAGTTCCGTGCATACGTGGAAGGTCAGGAGTTCAGCGTTATAACCGACCACGCTTCGCTCAAATGGCTTATGAAGCAAAAAGACTTGTCAGGTCGTCTAGCAAGATGGTCCATGAAATTACAAGCTTTTAAATTCGACATTAGTCATCGTAGTGGAACACAAAATGTTGTTGCAGACACTTTGTCCCGAAGAGATGAATTGATAGTAGAAGAATTTAAAGTCGAAGGCCCTATAATAGATTTGAAGTCAACTCATTTCAAGTCTATTGACTATCTAGCTTTAATCGACAACATCAAACAGAACCAGTCTAGATTGCCTGATCTGAAAGTGATAGATGACTTCGTTTATAAGAGAACAGAGTTCGCGAAAGGTATAGAATCGGATGAAATTGATTCGTGGAAGCTTTGGGTACCAGCTGATCTCGTTCCAGAGGTACTAAAGCAAGCCCACAATCCACCTAGTTCCGCACACTGTGGCATGGGTAAAACGGTAGAAAAGATTAAGCGTTATTTGTTTTGGCCTGGCATGGTTAGCCAAATTCGAGCGTATATCTCAGATTGTAGTGTTTGCAGATCTACTAAGAGCCCGAATATTGTGTTAAAACCACCCATGGGTAAACCTCTAAGCTCAGAACGGCCATTTCAAAAACTATACGTGGACTTACTAGGACCGTACCCACGTACGAAAAGTGGAAATATCGGCTTATTGATTGTAGTTGATCACAACACCAAGTTTCATTTTCTGAGTCCTTTGAAAAAGTTTACGGCTCCGAAAATAACAGCTTATCTTGCGAACAGGGTTGCCAATTCCGCTTTTTTCCCGTCAAATTTGGCTTTTTTCCAAAGCCAACAGCGGGAGAAATTCAAGAATGGCGGAAAGCGGGAATTCTGGATTTTTTTTAAATTGATTTGGCTTTTTTTCCGCTTTTTTAATATTGCCGTAGTTACATTATGAAAAAGTAACTCCTTTATCACTGTCTTTTTTTATTAATATTTTGCAATACCTTAACTAGTTTATGGCCAACTATTATCTTCTTCATTTCGCAATGCTGCAGGAAGATAACAAAAACTGATGACTAGGACAAGAGTAGAGCTTATTGCAGCATTTGCAAGTCTATTATACAGCGAAGTTCTGTGATATGCGCTCAAATGGAACATTATTTTCAATAAATACAGGGTATAAAAAACATACAAAAGCAATAAGCTATTTTTCAAGGCCGTTTGAAACTTTGTCAGAATGTATGTAACAGGCAGAAGGAGGCGTGGCAGTCCCCACAAACTGTCTGTCTGTCAGTCTGTCTGTATGAACGCGTCGATTTCGGAAACTATAAAAGCTAGAGCAGCCGTCTTTATTGCTATAGGTAGGTGTGTATATACCATACGCAGATCAAGTTTATTTCAAAACATGCACGCCACAACCCCTTTACATCCAAAAATCAATAAAACCCACACAACCTCGTGTTTTTGAACATAAAAAGTTAAATAATAAGCGTAATATTAAACACGGAAGGTTGCAATTTGGAACATAAGCTCTCTTGTAGTATATTTAACTATCCTGAAAAGCGCATTGAAAACGGTTAATAAACAAAGTAGATATAAGCTACGTAATTGGCAGCGCAGCCGTGCAGCTCAGCTGGCGCACTTAAAAAGGGAAGAAGAAGAAGCACTAAGCACTCAATACATAGAGGCGTCAAACAGCCAAAAAAGTGGTTTCACAAAAATCTCGACGATCGCGTCCCAGCAACATGCAACCTGTGCGAGCCGAACACGCAACCAAACAGCCGCCTTGAAAATGTATAGGAATGGTTGCAAGCGAGCTCGCTTCGAACGCGCTTCAAACGCACGTCAGTCGACTGCCGACATTTGAACTGAAAGCACGGACTTATTCGTGTTCTCCGTCCCATGCGCTCGCGTCAGTTTGCTATGCTGGCCAGCGATTTTGATTTTGATTCTCGTTTCAGTTTTCTGTTTGGATGCTGAGAATAATTTGCATATATTCCGCAGCCACTAGAATTAAGCAATTACATGAATAGGGTATCAACTTGCGACGTTCGTTGACGTTTGGTCTTAGTCAAAGTTGTTGGGAATTTCTGTTTCGCTTGTGCTTGTATGAAGAGTTCGGCTGTGGCTCGGACTTTGAGTGATGTTGCTGTCTTTGTCGCTTTGCTTGCTGTTGGGAAGTTCTCACGGTAGTTCGTAGTTTTGCGTTCGCACAGTGGATGCCTTTTGCGTGTTAAGCGCACCTGTTCGATGGTATTGTGTTTTTTTATTTTATGTATACATACATACAGTTGAATCCGGTTATAGCGACATTCAAGGGACTGACGATATACGTCGTTATATCTGGAAGACAAAATCCATGATTTTGTTTCTTTTTAGACCCTGTATTTTAAAAAAATAAAAGGGTCTATTAATTTAGTGCAAATGACAGCTGTGTGTAACAGGCAGAAGGAAGCGTGGTAGACCCCACAAACTATATATATTCTGACTCAGGACGGCGAGCTGAGTTGATATAGCCATGTCCGTCTGTCCGTCTGTCCGTCTGTCTGTCTGTTGTCCGTATGAACACCTAGATCTCAGCAACTACAAGAGCTAGAGACACCATTTTTGGTATGTAGGTTCTTCTATGCTGTACGCTGATCAAGTTTGTTTTAGATTTTTGATATCGCTCCCCATTCACCCACTAACCGCGAGCAGCCAACGAGATCTTGGAAACTAGAAGAGCTAGCAACACAATTTTTTGGTATTTAGGTTCTCCTATCCAACAGTTACATAAAATATGTTTAAGTTTTTTGATAACTCTTCACATTGGACCGCTAATTGAAAAAGAATTTAGCAACAGTTTTCGGTTTTAAAGCTATAGTTTTAATGGTAAATATTCGGGATTTGGCATGCACGTAGTCTATGGCCTTCTCCATCAATGCTGTGCATTGCATTACGATCGGATAACAAGCAGCGAAGAAATCACAAAATACAGGGTCTACTACAGTCGGTTACGTCCGACTGCAGCTCCGTCCTTACTGGTTCGTATTGAAAAAACACAAAATCCATAATTTTGTTTGCTTCTTTTAGCATTGTTAAAGAAATCAAATTTTCCTCTTCAAAGTTTTTTTTAGACCCTGTACTTTAAAAAAGTAAAAGGGTCTATTAATTTAGTGCAAATGACAGATGTATGTAACACCCAGAAGGAAGCGTGGTAGACCCCACAAAGTATATACAGTATGTCAAGAAACTGTTTACACACTGCAAAAACAAAATATTTTTGGACTTTGCATGGGAAAAATAGCGCTTTTGGTTAAGTTTTTTAAATTTTTTAAAATGCAGAACTATTATATAGAGCAGAGGTGCCCAAACTGAGAATACAGAAGAGCAATTACTAATACACACAAATAAAAACACCAATACATAGACGCAAGCATTTTTTTCGTTTCAATTTGCTGCACTGAAAAAAAATTATGTGAATATTTTTAATGAAAAGATCGAGAAGATCCAATTTGGAACGAGAATAAACATTTTCATTTCAATCAAGAAATATCAACTTAAAATCCACACAACAAATTATTTATATTTACATTAATTTTAGTTAAATGTGCTCTGCGATTGCGCACATTCTGATCGAAATAAATAAACAGAATTGATTTCGCTCACTGCATGTATTTCAGCAACACAACAACAAAGCGCATGAAATTCCAAGAAAAAAACCCTAGCTTGCGAGAGCACACAGTGGGGGATTTAGCCTCGCTAGCGGCATTTAATTACAGATTTTAATATCATTTTATTAATAATATTTTATGCAAAGAAATTTTTATTTTATTAGCAAAAATGTGTCAATCATTTGTATATCAATTGTAAATATTATTTTTAATTTGTTTATAAAATAATAATGTACAAAAATATTTATATAAAAAATTAAAATATAACAAAACATTTAAAAAAATAAAAGTATTAAAAAAACAATAAAAAAAATTTGTAAAAACATTTTATAAACCTAATAATATTTTGATTTTTCTTACAAGTTATTATTTAAATGCCGCTAGCAAAGCCAAATGGCCCACTGTGGAGCGACGACGTGTGGCGACGCTGAGTCGAGAGAGCAGGCAGAAATGAGTGGAATGAGAAAAACCAAGGCGAATTGT
Source organism: Hypselothyrea guttata (assembly GCA_035045125.1). Lineage (NCBI taxonomy): Eukaryota > Metazoa > Arthropoda > Insecta > Diptera > Drosophilidae > Hypselothyrea > Hypselothyrea guttata. Next base: position 15,713 of record JAWNNJ010001655.1, read on the forward strand.
TTTTGCATACCGAGAGAGAGCGCTCACACATACGGTGTGGCTCTCCCCCATAAGAAAGAGCAACAGCCCTATCTACGGAGCAACGAGAGCTATGGGATGGGCACCTCTGATATAGAGTATTCCTAATAAGTATGTACAAAAATGAAAACAAAATAATGCAAGGAAGAATTTTTAAGCAACAAATTATGAGTTTACACATTTTTGACACTGTCAAGAAACTCTTTACACACTTCAGTTTTCGATTTTGTTTTGTTCTTTTCCAAGAAAAAACGGTACTTTGCCGTTAACTTTGGGTTTGCACGCTGTGCTATGATTGCATATCTTTACATTTATTTTCAAAATCTGGCTAAATACGCATCAAATAGATCAATATACCCTGTTTTTGAGTTAGTAAACATGCCTGGAGCTAGATTTACCTTTAAAGTGACCCAACTGACTTATTATAATCCCCAAATGGGAAAATCTGTACCTGAGCTAGTGAATATATTTCGTGTATCGCGAAAAACAATTTAAAATGTTTTAAATAGAGCCGAAAATGATGCCGGAGGGGGATGCAAAGTGTGGAAAAACAGGATTGAAGATCGGGCAGACCGCCTAATCATGCCTAAGGTTCGTCAAAACCCCCAAATCTTGACCAGAACCCTTGCTCAGGAGTTGGGGGAAGAGTGTGGCACAGTCGTTTCGCACGAAACCGTCCGCCAATCAATGCTACGGGACAATACTCTTCAAGAGTTGCGCGGAAGAAACCAGTGCTTTCGGAACCCAATATTGAAAAGCGGATAACTGGGATACTGGGATGACGTCATATTCTGTGATATAGTCAGATCTAGTAAATTCTGGATTTCCCATAATCAGAATTTAATCAAGTAAGTAAGTAAGATAAACTACGTAAAATTGCATTCAAATCGGTTAATCAATCCATAAGTTATTAAAAAGAACAAATAACGAATATTTTTATTTGTTTGTAAATTGTTATTTTCGTTGCAGAGACAAATTACTCCTTTGAAGCAGTTATGCCGAGTAATGAACTATAATTGTGGCACATTATGTCATAGCTCTCGTTAATATATAGAACTCGTGTCTATACCAAATGGTAAACTTGACCCACAGGATACTTGTTGTTGTCCTTGAATGTACGCATAACTCTTGGCAATCTTCAATCAAGTTTATTTCGAATGAAACTTGAACAATATTTGTTTTATTTTTTTCTTCATTATAAGACTGACGCGACAATTCATTAGCCAGACCAACCACCACGACCGCGAACTACTTCAATTGGCATAGGAATACGAATACTTTGCTTATCAAAGCTTACAATCAGTGTGGACATGACTAGAGTGGATAGATGTGGGAGTAACAGGTGCATTCGTGGCTGCACTTGTTTACACTTGTCATTATTCTTAATTGTATTCATATTGGGTCAAGCACACATGAGCCATATTTACATATATTAGTATAGGATATATGTAAATGGTTCTAGCAGAAGTTTTATTTCAAGTTTCAGTCACGCTCGGGGCTTAGTGCCCAACGGTTCGTTGTGAAATCAAGCAATTATTAAAAAAGTTTTACAGAATTGCACTATGCGGAAGCGTAAAAAGAATGACAATTGAATAATAACATAACGGACAACGGTAAAGAATAGATAATCGTTATAAATAACGTTGAAATTCAATTCGAATTAAATATAGTGCTGTTTCTCAGTTTAAAGGTCCCGTAAAAATCCATACAAATTGCATGTACTTTTTTAAGAAACATGTATATAATAATTTTGTAAATTAATTTATATAAATAATTCGACGAGCATGTTAAACAGGATCTAAAAAGTTTTCGAGAAACAATATAGCAGCTTAGAGTTTTTGAGCTATTAATCCATTTATTCATTAAACCTATTATTTGCATTTATTTCCCTACTATAAATGCTTTCCCGTTACATTTTAGCAACCCCATTGAATGTCTAGTACTTACGTACCGCACTTAACGATTAAAAATAGATAAAATGGCCAGTGGCATAGAACTGCTTGTAGCTGCGGCACTGTGTTTGACATGTCCCCCTCTGAATGAAACTATACCCGAGGGTCTTATACAGTTATATGAGGATGGAAGCTTGGTTACCGAAATGCCCATTGACTTGGATGCGATGGAGGCAGGTGCAGACGAAGATACACCAGAGGAAACGCTGGAGATGTTACGCAACAAAAAAGAAAAACTTCGTAATATGAGAGAGTGGATCAATGGCAAACATTTGCGTATTGCGACTCTTGAGGACTATCCACTGAGTTATACACAAGTGCTAGAGAATGGATCACGGATTGGCCTCGGCGTTTCATTTCAGATTATTGAATTTCTACAGGAAAAATTCAATTTTACTTACGATGTGGTTGTGCCACAAGATAATATAATTGGTTCCACAACCGATCTGGATCGAAGTTTAATTGAAATGGTCAATAATAGTGTGAGTATAATATCATCTTTCTTCGAATAAATATTATCATATTTCTGTGAGTACCCGACAACTACCGAGCTTTTTCGGTACAGCCTTTCCTGTTGGAGCTCAATCAATTTGGATTTTGAAAGTTCCCGATTTAGGTTGTCGGATGTTGCTAGCAGATCAAGTAGGTTTCAGACTTCTGATATTTACCTCCTTCTTCAGGAAATCATCAAAACACTACACGTTCTTTTGACATCTTCATAATCTCAGCTATTTCCCTAACTTTAATCCGGCGGTCGTCTAGTACCAATTGATGAACTTTAGCGATGTTATAGTTAGTGGTTACAGTTTTTGGAAGCCCAGGACGTTCATCATCTTCCAAGCTCCTGCGACCACGTTTAAATTCAGCTGGCCAAAATTTTACGGTGGTAAACGATGGTGCAGAGTCACCATACACAGAGTCCACAGAGTCTTTGATTTGTGAAGGCGTATTGCCTTTCAAAAATAAAAATTTAATTACAGCTCGATATTAAATTTTTTCCATTTTGGGGAAATCACCGAAATAGACTCACAAAAACGACTGTCAACAGATAATTGCGCAAGACAAATTTCTGAAATTTTGGCGAGTAGCTATTATAATATGCACAATTTGAAGTAGTAGATATTTATACCCTGTACCCATTGAAAAATGGGAAATACAGGGTTAATAACTTTGTGCGAATGTATGTAACAGGCAGAAGGAGGCGTGGCAGACCCCACAAACTATATATATTCTTGATCAGGGAGATGAGCTGAGTCGATTTAGCGATGTCCGTCTGTCTGTCTGTCTGTCCGTCTGTCCGTATGTCTGTCTGTCTGTATGAACGCTGAGATTTCCTAAACTATAAATGCTAGAGAAGCCGTTTTGGTCTCATTTGAATGGTGTAGACCATACGCAGAACAAGTTTATTTCAAATCTTGGATGTCACGCCCCCTTTACGCCCTAATCAATAAAAACCGAATAACAAGCGTAATATTGAAAATGGAAGGTTGTTATGGAGAATATATACTCTCTTATATTATATTTAACTATCCTGAAAAGCTCATTGAAATCGGTTAATAAACATAGGAGATATAAGCTACTCAATACTGCATGTATTGCTTCGCACGGGCCCTGCAGCCCAGCAAGTGTATGTATGTATGTATAAACAGAAACACACATACATGTAGAATAGACGAATACCATATATGTATGTGTGCATGTACGCATGTAAACAACACCAATTGCAAGGTGCCAAAATAAGATTACGCAAAGAAAGCAAGCGACAAGTGTTCGAGCGCCACCTTCATCGCCATACCATGTGCCAAATTGAGTTTTGGCGGTAGCGTTGCCACCTCGTCAGATCGTTTTGTGCGTTTGTTCGATTGCTAAATACGTTGTATACTTTTTATAATATTTATAATATTCGTACTATTATAAATAGTTTAAAGCGCGATTATCATTGCGAACGTTAAGTTAGTGAATTAGGCGTGATACGTTGCGTGCAATTCGTGCGTTTAATTTATAATTAAATATAATATAAGAGAGTATATATTCTAAATTGATTATTTATAAATAGATTAAATTATATTTAAAACATTTTAAATTGTATACTGTACGGGCGAGCGCGTAGCGCGAGCTGTGGTACAGGGTATAAGGCAGTCGGGCTTGCCCGACTGTCAGGTCGAGCGCGCCAGAGCGCGCGAGATTTTTTTTTTTTCAGATGTGCCGCTAGCTTCACGTTGAGGTTGGTTATTTATTAGACAGCCCTCGTATGTATGCGCCACTACGCTCACAGTTTAAAAGCTACAGACTTGAGATTTGAAATGTACGCAGCCTATGACATTATCTATCATTACTATGAATTACATTACAAACGGAAAAGACACAGCGAAGATGGGGCAGACAGAGCAGCCACCTAGAACATGCAAAATATAAGAGCTATAAATACCTTTTTTGAGTATTTAGGTTCTCCTTTGCGGCAATCAGATAAAGATCATTGTTGGGTCGTGACGAAAAATTGCAGCCCAGGGTCTTCCACAGTCGGTTACGTCTGACTGTACATCCGTCCAGACTGGTTTAAATATAATTTTATGAAACTGTGTTTGTTAAACGATTGTACGATTGTAGGCGACAGGGGCGTGGCATCAAAGATTTGAAATGAACTTGATCTGCGTATGGTACACACCTTTCAAAAAACACCAAAACGGCTGCTCTAGTTTTTATAGTTTAGGAAATTTCAGCGTTCATACAGACAGACAGACAGACAGACAGACAGACAGGGGTAAATCGACTCAGTTTGTCTCCCTGATCAAGAATATATATAGTTTGTGGGGTCTGCCACGCCTTCTTCTGACTGTTACATACATTCGCAAAAAGTTATGGACCCTGTTTTCCCCATTTTTCAAATGGGCACAGGGTATAAAAAGTGCGTTTCGAGATAAACGCGTTTAAAGTTTTCAAGCGCAGTGTATCTACATACAAATGGGAGCGACATGTTCTTATCTCACGCCCTGTGTATTGAAGATAGGATAATAAAATGTTGACACAACATAGTTTATTAACTAACGAACATTTCTGCATCTAACTCAAAAATCGTGTTTTTTTAAGTTATAACACTCTTCTGATACATGAGCGATATGTAAACCGAAGGCAAAAATTATTGATGAGCAATGTTGCGTGAAGAATTTCCGAGCAGGTGTTGAATTGTACTACAGCGTCAAGCTGTTTCAGACAGCGACTTGGCCAGGGTGTTAGTCAAAAAAGGAACATTTGCCAAAATAGCGAGGCAGAGAACGAAAGCAAGACTGAACACATGAGAGGTGTTAACAGCACCTTACAGTTTTGGATGCTTAATTAAAAAATTGGAATAAACCGTAAAATGGTCGAAGAATCAAAACTTGCAGCAGGTATATAAAATCTGGTAAGAAACCAAAGCTTTCTATTTCAAATGACGTGGATTTTTTTGTTAGCTGCCGGCTTGAAAGGAACTTTTAATCGCTTATCGTCTTCCATTTATGGTAATTAAATCTTTAGATGTTGTTAATGGCTGCGTTCACGGCCGTTGCGCTCCATGGAGCGATTAACCGATAACGATTATTTTGCCGAAAATTGCAACCCTAAATGTGGCATAACTGTAAAATCTCGTGGAGCGCATGTAGCATAAAATTTTTGCGCTCCATTGGATAAAATTATCGCTCCATGCAGCGAACACAGCTGTTTAAATTTGAAATTGTAAAAATTTATCGAGTTATCGCTCCATGGAGCGCTACGGCCGTGAACGCAACCATTGGCTGCGTTCACGGCCGTAGCGCTCCATGGAGCGATAACTCGATAAATTTTTACATTTTCAAATTTAAACAGCTGTGTTCGCTGCATGGAGCGATAATTTTATCCAATGGAGCGCAAAAATTTTATGCTACATGCGCTCCACGAGATTTTACAATTATGCCACATTTAGGGTTGCAATTTTCGGCAAAATAATCGTTATCGGTTAATCGCTCCATGGAGCGCAACGGCCGTGAACGCAGCCATTGGTTGCATTCACCAGGTTACCGCTCCATGGATCGCTCACCCGATAACCGATGAAAGCAACCCTTCGCTCCATGTAACCTGGTGAATGCGTTTGATACAGTTTGCAACTTGCAACAGTCTTTTATGCAGAAAGTCTTCAAATAATTAATTTTTAAAATGCATACAGTTCTTTTTGATTTATTTCTTTACATTTTGAATTGAAATCAGCTGTTTTTATCGACTATCGATGAATGCAGCGGAAAAAGCAGCGATGGATCAGAAAATTTTTATGATACATGCGCTGCAATTTTATGATGCATTCAGGGTTGCTTTCATTGGTTATCGGGTGAGCGATCCATGGAGCGGTAACCTGGTGAATGCAACCATTGACTGCGTTCACGGACTTAGCGCTCCATGAAGCCATTAACCGATAACGATAACTCAAAATTTATCGACTTATCGCTCCTTGGCGCGCTAAGTCCGTGAACACACTGGTCCCAAAGTCCAAAATTTTTGCAGAAACCCAATTTTTTTTTAAGAGTTGCGGAAAAACAATATTTTATAGCGAAAGAGTAATGTATATAGCATTTAAAAATCATAGAGTTTCATTTGAAATTGCATCCCTGCGAATGTTGGCAGCCCGGAAAGTCAGCTGATCGTTTACCGGAAACTTTGACATTGCTCGCTCGCCAAATTAACGCCAAGTTTACAATACAATTGCGTTCGATCTACTCACTTTATTTTAATAAATCAAAATGGATAATATTTGTGAAGGTACGTAAAATAAAATGTCATACTGCAGTATTTGTTTCATGTGATGCATGTTTATTTATATGTGTTTTTATATTGTCATCTTTTTTAGCAATTCTAACCTAACTTTTTCGTGATTCATGGAATAATAGTATATGGGATTCACCCGTATTCACGTAACTATTAACACAGTTCTAATCTTTAACATATCGCTCGTTTACCAGAAGAGTGTCATAACTCAAAAAAGTGCGTTTCGAGATAAACGCGTTTAAAGTTTTCATACAAAAAACACAAAAATTGTATTTTTCATTTTTTTATCGTAATTTGCTTTTATACATGCGATTTCAATAATTTTAGTTTTAAATGATTAAAATAATATCCCACATCAAATTCAAACTTTATTTTTATACCCTGTGCCCATTTGAAAAATGGGAAAAACAGGGTTAATAACTTTGTGCGAATGTATGTAACAGGCAGAAGGAGGCGTGGCAGACCCCACAAACTATATATATTCTTGATCAGGGTGAAGAGCTGAGTCGATATAGCCATGTCTGTCTGTCTGTCTGTCTGGATGAACGCTGAGATTTTCTAAACTATAAGTGCTAGAGAAGCCGTTTTGGTTGCTATATGTAGGTGTATTCAATACGCAGATCAAGTTTATTTCAAATCTTGAATGCCACGCCCCCTTTACGCCCAAAAATCAATAAAACCCACACAACCTCGTGGTTTTGAACATAAAAAGTTGAATAACAAGCGTAATATTAAACAAAGAAGATTGTTATTTGGAACATAAGCTCTCTTGTATTATATTTAACTATCCTGAAGAGATAAAAGCTTATAGGGAGATATAAGCTTCACAATAGTTTAACTTGAAAGTTCAAAAACAAGCGTAATATTGAACATAGAATGTTGTTATTCGGTATATATACTCTTTTCTATTATATTTAACTATTCTGAAAAGCGCATTGAAATCGGTTAATAAACAAATTAGATATAGGCTACGCAATTGGCAGCGCAGCCCAGCAGCAGCCCAGCAGCAGCAGCAGCGCAGCGCAGCGCACGTAAAAAGGGAAGAAGAAGAAGTACTGCTTATACGCTTAGTGTAACAGTTTTGTAAAATTATATTTAACCCTTTCGACCCCAACGTTGCCTGTGAGCAACTTCACCACTTTAGCGATTAATGGCGTGTTCTCCTTTTGTTTAAATCTGCTAATTTTTAGAATTAACAGTACTTCTATGTATCCTTTCTCGAATTCAGCAAAAATGATCAAATTCGAAGATCATTTGGCGAAGTTATAGTGAAAAGACTGATCGCGCCTCGCTTAAAATTTGATTTTGAAATTCAGTGGATGAGTCGAAATAAGTAATTTACTAATATAATAAATTGACTAAATTGAAAAAATAAAATTAAAAACACTTAAACTAATGTTAAACTAACCAGTGGCAAACTTAAAATAATATAATTTTGTTTAATAAGAAAGAAAATTATTTTCAAAGTTGTGAAGTTGCTTGTGGGCAACCTTGGGCCGTAATGGTAATAAATGTACTCCCGTACCCATACAAATAACACACTACCAAAATGTAACTTATTTTAAACATAGCTTGTTTGTTATGCATCCGATTTTAAAAATTTTGGTCTTAAATAATTAGTTCAATATCTTACATGTATCACAAGTATTATTTTTACCGTTATCTTTTTCCGTTTCCGATTTTTGCCTAATTTAAGTTCGAGAGAGCTCATTTTAGCTCAGCCACTTTGTTATTGAGGTAGCTGATTTCAATTTTCGAATTGTTTTCGCTTAAATATTGGTTACATTAGTTAAGTATATTACAAAATTAATAAATAATGCTAAAGTGGGTAGTGGACGGCGTTGCCAGGTTGTCCATCTGTCCGTCTGTCTGTATGAACGCTGAGATTTCCTAAACTATAAAAGCTAAAGAAACCGTTTTGGTCTTATTTGAAAGGTGTGTACCATACGCAGATCAAGTTTATTTCTAATCTTGCCCATGCCGCCTACAATGAATGAAATAAAATACATTCGCCAATTTAAGAGACATTGAGCTATTTACATAAATTCTGTCTTCAGTAGTTTGTAGGTCTATATCATACGCAGATGAGACTTTGTTCTAATTTTGGATGCAACGCCCCCTTTATGCTTTAAACGATGAAAACCAAATAAGAAGCGTGATACTGAACATAGAATGTTGTTATTTGGAATATATGTATACTCTCTTTCTTAATATTCAACTATCCTGAAAAGCGCATTGAAATCGGTTGATAAACACAGGAGTTATTAGCAAAACAATATTGCAGGTGGCAACTCGCCATTTAGCAGTGCGGCAGTTAAAGCTGGCACACATGACAAAGTAAGAAGAAGAAGAATTGCTGCTACGTTTTGTATGACAGTTTTATATAATTATATTTAAAATATGGGGCACTGATCTGCCCCGTCCAAATTTTTAACATTCAGTTTCTAATAACATGTTATTTAAGTTGGGATAACGCGTTTTTTAATCCATTAAAATTTTTAGTTGCTGGATTTTGGATTCGTTTTGTATATTTTCGGCAATGTCTCAGATGTGAAAAATGTCTACAACTAATACCCATGTACATATAACCTAAACCGATAAGCAACTCACGCTGTATTTTTGTTAAACATAATCAAAGAACTGCCTTTGTTTTATTCCGGTTCTAAGAATTAAACATAATAATCTAACATATAATAAAACATTTCGGTTTCTGCATTAATAGCAAGTTGATCTAGCTGCTGCCTTTATACCCTCACTTTCGGAACAACGAACCTTCGTATATTATTCAACTACCACGTTGGATGAGGGTGAATGGATTATGGTGATGCAACGTCCAAGGGAGTCGGCCAGCGGTTCTGGATTGCTGGCACCCTTTGATTTTTGGGTTTGGATATTGATCTTTGTCTCACTGTTGGCCGTCGGACCTATTATCTATGTTTTAATCATCATACGCAATCGTTTGACGGGTGAATGGGTGCAGCAACCTTATTCCCTGGGCCACTGCGCCTGGTTTGTCTACGGTGCGCTCATGAAGCAGGGCAGCACGCTTTCACCTATTGCAGGTAAGATAATACACAACTAGAGATGGGCAAGGGCTGCAATTTTTCGGCATGACCCAACACGGCACGAAAATGAGAATTCTCCAACAAGCACTAACACGAACGGCTAAAAAATGTTCAAAACACGGCACAACACGGCCAACACGAAGTTGAAATTTTTCAGAACATTTAAGACTGGGTATTTTTATTGGAAATTGTATAGTACATTTTAGACTTTGGATATTTTTATACCCTGTACCTATTCAAAAATGGGAAAAACAGGGTTATTAAAAATTTTGGATGCCACATCCCATTTACGCCCTAATCGATAACAACCGAATAACAACCGTAATATTAAAAAATTTGAACGGGGCAGATCAGTCGAACGGGGCAGATCAGTCGGGCGGGCCCGAATGTAGAATACCCTGTGCCCTTTATTTTATATAAAATTGTATAAAACTGTCACACTAAGCGTATCTGCAGTACTTCTTCTTCTTCTTTTTTACATGCGCCAGCTGCGCTGCTGGGCTGCGCTGACAATTGCGTAGCTTATATCTACTTTGTTTATTAACCGATTTCAATGCGCTTTTCAGAATAGTTAAATATAATAAAAGAGAGTATATGTTCCGAATAACAACATTCTATGTTTAATATTACGCTTGTTTTTAAAATTTAAAGTTCAGCTATTGTGTAGCTTATATTTCCTGTGTTTTGTAACCGATTTTGATCCGCTTTTCAGGATAGTTAAATATAATAGAAGAGAGTATATGTTCCAAATAATATTATTCTATGTTCAATATTACGTTTGTTATTCAATTATTTTATGTTAAAAAACACGAGGTTGTCTGAGTTTTTTGATTTTTGGGCGTAAAGGGGGCGTGGCATCCAATTTTCGAAACAATCTTGATCTGCGTAAGATAATTACCCACCAATAGCAAACAAAACGGCAGCTCTAGCTTTTATGGTTGCTGCAATCGACGCGTTCATCCAAACTGACGGACAGACAGACAATCAACTCAGCTCGTCTCCCTGATCAAGAATATATATACTTTGTGGGGTCTGCCACGCCTACTTCTGCCTGTTACATACATTCTGACAAAGTTATTAACCCTGTTTTTCCCATTTTTCAAATGGGCACAGGGTATAAAAAACATAAACCGTTGGTATTCGTATAACAGTTTTATAACATTATCAGTGTTTAAAAATCTACGAAAACTTTCATTTTGTTTCATTGTGCTTCTACTGCGACTTCGAGTTTTTTTGAAGTCGCAGCCGCAGCAGCGACACAAATGAAAATGCGATCGAAATCCAAAGTCAATGGCAGCCGCTGAATTTTGCTGCTGCGGGTTTCGTTTGCCTGTTGCCTGGAATTCCTAAGAATTGCTGGTGTGTACGCTGTACCCTGTAAAGTGGGTGAAAAGGGTATAAACTTTGCAAAAATAATAAAAATAATTAAAAAAATTTAATCTAATGGTATTTTATATTAAACAGTAATAGTTTTTATTTGACATCTTAAAATTAAAAAAAGTATTCATATCTTTTGGGTTTTACTTAATACTAATAAATAATTAATAATTCACGTATTGCTCCTGCAGCTAGCAATTACAAACTAAAACCAAAATCGTAAGTTTTTTTCAGGGATCGCAAATAATAATTATGAGTTAAAAACAGGATATAAAAAATTGGAGCCAAAAAAAACCATCGGCGACGAGTGCAAATAACACACATATCCTTTTTTTAACGGCGATTCAGGAAAAGAATAAAACTTTTATTTTTATTTTAAAAATTGCAAAATAATTATTATTTCCAATTTTTATAATAAAAATTGAAAATAATAATTATTTTGCAATTTTTATTTTAAAAATTGAAAATAAAAATTGAATTCCCATATCTTTTGAACCAAGTTGACCATTGCCAAAATTTAAATGGATTCGTGATCTGTGTTGCAATACCTTTCAAATGCAACATCGCATGTCCTTCCAGGACGAATATTAAGGATTCGTATACTAAATTTGTTTATTTATTAATAATTATTTTGCAATTTTTATTTTAAAAATTGACAAATAATAATTATTTTGCAATTTTTATTTTAAAACTTATAATAATTGCGATCCTCGGTTTTTTCTCATTCAACCTATTTTTCGCCAACTTATGTATATCGCGGCATATAATCGCGAACTCGCGAATTTCTGGAATATCATTTTTTTTTTTTTTTTTTTTGTGAAAATATAAAAATTTTTATTATACTATATTTTATGGTATACTATTACTGTTATGTGTAGTAATTTGCACCATAGTGATGTGTAATATTTCAATTTATATATACAATTGTATATATTTACTCCTAAAGAATAGGGTTTTTACAAATATTAAGTTAGAGTTATATTCGTCTGTTTGGTAAGTCAGTTGGGTGTATTCTTTTCAGTCTTCTCCTCATCGTTATGCCGTGGTTTCTTCTCGCTCGCAGCAGTCTTTTTGCTAGCTGGTTAGGGTGGTTTAATAGTTTAATCCGATATGCAGTAGCTTGCCGATTGATAATATCTCCAACCAATGGTACTCGGAGGTTCCTTTGCAATATCTCTATTTCTTATATACCACGCCGCACCAGAAATTCTGCGCAAGATTTTAGACTGCATTATACAAATTTTACTTAGATTGGATTTCGCTGCTATGCCATACACTTGTATCCCATATCTCCAAATGGGTGCCAGAATCACTTTGTAAATTTTGACTTTGTTTCTGAGCGATAATTTACTCCTGTCATTTAGAAGCCAAGCCATGCTACTCGCTTTAGTTTTAAGCCGCTTAACTACATCTGTTATGTGACGCTGGAAATTTAGCCGTTTATCTAGAGTAACTCCGAGATATTTGTGAGCATCCTTCTGTTCCAACAGTTCGCCATGTAAAAATACTCCAGGAGAGGTTTCTTTTCTAAGAGTATATGTAACTGATACACATTTCTGGAATATCATGCGCATTTTTGTTGGGTTGTCGAAAAACATGCGTTGAGAGAAATCAATTCTGTATTTTTTATTATCTTTATTTTAAATTGGATTTGTCAGTCATCCCATTCAAAATATTTACTTAATTTTTTTCAGTGCAACAAATTAAAATCAAAATGCTCACTCCTGAGTATTGAACGAATAAGTTGAAAATAAAGATTATTTTGTTAGTAATAAGATGTCAAATGAAAAATATCACTGTTAAATATAAAATACCATTAAATACAATTTTTTAATTATTTGTATTATTTTCACCCACTTTACAGGGTACAGAGTACACACAAGCAATTCTTAGGAATTCCAGGCAACAGGCAAACGAAACCCACAGCAGTAAAGTTCAGCGGCTGCCATTGGCTTTGGATTTCGATCGCATTTTCATTTGTGTCGCTGCTGCGGCAAAGTCATTGCTCGTAGACCAAAGTACTTACGAAAGTAGTCGAAGCATCAAACAGCACATATTATGCGACTTTTGCTAATTCGGCGGCAGTTTTTTAAACACTGAACACTATATTAATAATATAGGGTACAGGGTATTCTACAGTCGGGCGCGTCCGACTGACCTGGTCCGCCCATTCTGGTTTAGTGCACATTTTTCAGTACATTTAGGACTTTGGGTATTTTTTAGTGCAAACAGTTAAAACGCAAAACAAAAGGATCGTCGTGTTAAATTTTCAACACGAACACGCTCGTAGTGGCACACCGTGGCACGAAAAAAGCTCGGCCCATGCCCATCCCTACACACAACTGTATGACATGCATAAAGAGCAATTAACCCTAATGCAACGATAAGAATGGTATACAACGAATGCAACATTTGGACATGCAATCGTTTGTACTTTCAATTATAGAAAATATATACGTATATGCATAGATTAATCATTTGATTATAGATTCAACCCGGCTCCTTTTTGCAACCTGGTGGATTTTCATCACAATTTTAACCTCATTCTATACGGCCAATTTGACGGCGTTTTTAACACTCTCAAAGTTTACTCTACCCTACAATACGGTGAACGATATTCTTACAAAAAACAAACACTTTGTTTCCTTGCGAGGAGGTGGTGTTGAGTATGCGATACGTACGGTAAGTTTTGAAAGGTTCAGTTCTGGCGTAATCGACAGAAATATACAATATTTTTCCATATTTCGATATCTATTCTCTCCCCAGACCAACGAATCCCTTTCGATGCTTAATCGAATGATATACAACAATTATGCTGTCTTCACGGATGCTCCAAACGACACTTACAATCTGCAAAATTATGTTGAACGAAATGGTTATGTCTTTGTTCGAGATCGACCAGCCATTAACATTATGCTCTACAGAGATTATTTATATCGCAAAGCAGTCAGTAAAGACGATGAAAAGGTCCATTGTCCATTTGCTATGGCTAAGGAACCATTTTTGAAAAAGAAACGAACTTTCGCTTATCCGATTGGATCGAATTTAAGTGAACTTTTTGATCCAGAGTAAGCTTTTCATTAAATGTAATAATGCGGGCAGATAACATTTTACCCATTAACCGAAGAGAGTTAAAGGTGTGGCCCTATTAACTTAATCTTTAGTTATAAAAATCTTAATCCTGACGAAATGATTGACTTTCTATCAATGTCAATGCCAAGCGGAAGGATTCGGATATGAACATACTTACATTACTTACAAAATTCGCAATATTAGATATAGCCATAAATTCTTCAAATAAAATCAATACGATCCAATATGATTACTTGGCCGAAAGGCTACAGTCGGATTAGATTGTCTGTGTGTGAGGCAGTGATGGTGGAAACACAAAGTACAGGGTCTAACACTGTCTGTTACGTCCGACTGTAGCGTTCCGCTCGATTGATTTGTCCCTTCTATGGCCCGTCCTTTACTTTGAAAAGGTAAAAATGGTCTATTAAGTTAGTGCAAAGAGAAGATGAGTGTAACACAGAAGAAGGCGTGGCAGACCCCTTAAAGTGTATATACGAGGCATGTCCGATAAGTACCTGGCCTTCGAAAGAGTTATGGAAATTTTGGAAAACTGGCAATTTATTTTTCAACATAGTCTTCTTTTAGCTCGATACACTTGATCTAGTGATGCTCCAACTTATTTAACCCATCTGAAAAATTAATTTTCTCGAGGTCTGCAAAATAGGCCTTGACTTAAATTTCGGCCCAGCGAGTGATTTTTTCAAGTTTGAAAATAAATATATGGACGGGGCAGATCAGTGGGACGGAGGCTACAGTCGGACGTAACCGACCGTAGGAGACCCTTTACTTTGAGTATATGTACATACAAAGTCAATCAGACGCACACATACTAAGCTACCCGCGTATGCAAGGCACACCACCCCCCCTCTGCATAGTGCGGCAAATTGTCTGTGGCATATGTTCGCTGTTTCTTATGCGATCGAAACTTCACAGTGTCGATAGAGAATGTCATAAACTAGTTAAATACCAAATTACAAATCAATAGCTTGAAAACTGTGGCTACAGCAGCTTTTTGCGGTTTACGGGGGAAGGGGAAGAGGTATCCAAAATCTAAAACAAACTCGTGCTGCTTACTGATTAGGAGAACCTAAATCCCAAATATGGTGTCTCTAGCTCTTATAGTTGCTGAGATCTAGGTGTTCATACAGACAGACAGACAGACGGACAGACAGACGGACGGACATGGCTATATCGACTCGGCTTGTCGTCCTGATCAAGAATATATATACTTTATGGGGTCTGCCACGCCTCCTTCTGCCTGTTACATACATTTCCTCTTTGCACTAAGTTACTAGACCCTTTTTACTTTTTTAAAGTAAAGGGTCTAAAAAGAAGTCCCACGGGGCCAAATCTTGAAAATACCGTGGATGGAGCCGTAGCTCGAAGCTAATTTAAAGAGCGTCAAATACTGCTCTGAAGTGGTCTTACAGATGAGCTGGTTGTCTGAAGTGAGCAAACGCGGCAGCCATCGCGCCGAAAACTTTTTCATGCCCAAAATTTTACGCAGCATATGACTTATGCGGCTTTTTGAGATGCCTACTGTCTCAGCTATCTCGTCCACCTTTAATTGGCGGTCTGCCAATACGAGATTGTGAGTTTTTCATATGTAATCCTCCGTGGTAGCCCTTTTCAGTGAACCTGGGTGTGGCTCATCAAAAGCCGACGTGGGACTCCGTTGAAACTCGTTAAACTAAGTTTGGATGATCGCCATCGAAGGAGTAGATTCAAAGTACACTGCATCCAAGTGCTCTTTGATTTTGCTGCGCGATTTTCCTTTCAAAACCAAGACTCAAATCACCGACCGATCTTGCGCTATTTCGATTTTTCTAAAGTTCGCATACGCCCTCACTTTCAAACGCGGTCAAAACAAAACTACGAGTCCGATTCGACTGAAATTTCGAAAGTACCCGTCTAAAAGAATATACTATATGATAGAAAATTTAGTTTGCGGTTGTGGGGTCATTTGGAGTGGAGTCCAAGTATTTGTCGGACTGCCCTCGTATTCTTGATCAGGACGACGAGCGTTATGATCGGATCAGAAACAGCAAAGAACAGCAGGCGATGTTCGTAGCTTATGGCATAACGCTGTAAATTTCGTTTTGATTAGAAACAGCGAAGATATGCACAGATATTATAAATAAATATTAAACCACCTAAATCTGACAAAGTATAAAACCTAAAAATACTATTTTTTGGCATTTAGGTTCTCCTCTAGAGCAATTAAATCAAGTTGGTTTTAGTTCTTCGATGACTCTTCACATTGGTCCACTAACTGAAAAACAATTTAGCAACAGGTTTCAGTGCTGTGAATTGCATTACGATCGGATAAGAAACAGCGAAGAAAACACAAAGTACAGGGTCTACTACAGTCGGTTTTATCCGACTGTAGCTCCATCCTTTCTGTTTTTTTTTTAAGTTTTTTCAACATACTTCTTTTACTTAACAGACTTCTCAACCTAGTTGAATCTGGCATTATCAAGCATTTATCAGCACGAGAATTGCCAAGTGCTGAAATATGCCCACAGGATTTGGGAAGCACCGAGCGACAGCTGCGCAATGGCGATCTAATGATGACATATTACATAATGCTGACGGGATTTGCAACTGCCTTAGCTGTGTTCACCACAGAATTATTGTTCCGATACATAAATGGAAGACACGAGGCAAACAAGTGGGCCAGACATGGCATAGGTCGCACCACGAACGGTCAGTCAATAAAGCCGACGAAATGGCTAAGGAATCTACGACGTTTAAATAGCGGAGAAAAGCAACTGTTAGGTTCATCTACACATGCCCAAAATGTTACACCACCACCACCATATCAGAGCATCTTTAGTCATAGCCATGCACGGCGTCAGGATCAGTTCGGGGAACAATTGCATCGTTGGCGTCGTCCTGGTTTACCGGGTGGTGGTGGACATGGATTACTACGGGCTGGAGGTCATCAAATTGTGGCAGGAGAAGGCGTGAGGCGCGTTATCAATGGACGTGATTATATAGTTTTTCGAAATTCCAATGGACAAAGTCAATTGATACCAGTTCGATCGCCCTCCGCAGCTTTATTTCAGTATACCTATACGGAATAGGTTCTATAGAAATATTTAATCAAAACACGAGCACAAGATTTGCAAGAGACGTAGATTATGATCTTTTGTTGCATTTCACAGGTCCTCTAGAATAAACACAATATACATAAGTAATTGATTTAGTCAAATTTATTTAAATAAATTGTTGCTGGACTTATTAAAAGCCTTGCTAGATCAACATAGTATTTGTAATATTACATATCGTTCGTTTATCAGAAGAGTGTCTTATTTATTTATTTATTGAAAGTCGACTAAGATCAGTCGACCAAGAGAAATTAAATTACAAATTTTAATTAAATTAATAAAAAAATTAATATTTAATTTAAAATTTAATTTAAAAATTTCGATTTTTGAGTTAATGATGGAGTAATGTTCGTTGGATATTAATCTATTTTGTGTCAAAATTTCATTATCCTATCTTCAATATACATATATGTCGCTCCCTTTTGTATGGAGATACACGGCGCTTGAAAACTTCAAACGCGTTTATCTCGAAACGCACTTTTTTGAGTTATGACACTCTTCTGGAAAACGAGCGATATGTATTTAAACCCTGTACCCATGACATGAGTAAAACACAGGGTTTATTACTTTGGAAGAATGTGTGTAACAGGCAGAGCCCATTAAGTAAGTATATGTAGAAGCATCAATTGCTTCATCGTTTGATCATCAGGACTCAGGCGCGCAATTCAAGCCTTAGGCGCGCAATTCAAATTACTGAACTTGCTCCGACACGGCCATCCTGACCACTTACACGTCCTCGTGTAATATCAAAGAGAAGCCATCACGACATTCAATTCAAACTTTATTTAACAAACTTAAATTCTTAATCAATGTTACATTTCTTCGTTCTCAACTTAAAATTTTTCCTCTTCTTTTTTAAACTTTTTCTTTACATAGCGTTTTCTTCATTTACATTTCTTAACCTCCGGGCCAGGTACCACCACGCAGCATAGACTGGTCTTACATTCCACTAGTGACACACTAGCCAATACAGTCTGTTTCAACTGATTTTCTCACCAGTGCAACACTGGTCTTACATTTCACTAGTGCCACACTAGTTTCTACGGTCTGTTTCGCCCGTTTCACTCTCACCAATGCACAGTGGATCCGCTTGTATGGAGCCGCGGCCATAAATACTTCTGGTAGAGATATCGTTATGAAATTTTCACCAAAAATCTAAAAAAATAATCTAAATATATTTAAAAAAAATTGGCCACATCGGCTGACTATATCCTATAGCTCCCATAGAACCCTCTAACGCGCAAACTCGAAATAATGGTCGTACGAAGTTGGGATTTTGTTTGAAAGTGAATATGGTCTACAAAAGCTTATCTTTAAAATTTCATCTAAAAATATTCATTAGAACGCTTGCAAGGTGAAAAAAACTTTTGACCGCCTGTAAAGGGTCATGCCGGGCTGAGCGCAAAAAAAATCGCGAATGCGTTGCTTGCATGTGTTGATCAATTAAAAGGGAAACTGCCGAATATTTTTATATTTTATTATTTTTTTTGTAGTATTAAAAACAAATTGAAATCTTAATTTATAAACAAATATTTATGCAAAAACACAAACCACGAAAGACGAAGACAAAGCAACAGCACAACCACACAATTGGCAAAGAGTTAGCTTTGACTGCGTTAGTATATTGACAAGTAAGCACACATCTGCAAATTTCCGCAGCTAATTTTATAACATTTAACAAGTTAAAAGTCAGACAAACTCAATGACATACAAACCATTTTCCGCTTTTGCTAGGAACACAACTAAAACTTTAACTAAACATAAAATAGGCTTTCAGAAAATACACAAATAAGGGTTATTCGATAAAATTAGTTTTATGAAAAAACTTTAACCCTCTAACGGGCAAACTCGAAATAATGGTCGTACGAAGTTGGGATTTTTTTTGGTGGTATATATTGTCGACAAAAGTTTAAGTTTTGAATTTCATCCCAAAATATTGATTAGAACGCCCGCCAGGTGGAAAAAACTTTTGACCGTCTACAGACGGTCTTGTCGGGCTGAGCGAAAAAAATCGCTGCGCTGCTTGCGAGTGCACAATTGCGGTCATAAATACTTCTAGTAGAGATATCGTTATAAAATCTAAAAAATCTAAAAATCTAAAAAAATAATTTAAATATATTAAAAAAAAATTGGCCATATCGGCTGACTATAACCTATAGCTCCCATAGAACCCTCTAACGAGCAAACGGGTAAGAGAGAACGGGTAAGCGAGAGAACGGGTAAGCGCTGCCTAGGAGGCGAGCCGGCTACCCGCTGCATTACTTGTAATACAGGAGGCATGCTTGGAGAGCCAGCAAGCGCGAGCGAGCAGAGAGGAGAATGGGTAAGCGCTGCCTAGAGGCGAGCCGGCTACCCGCTGCATTACTTGTAATGCAGGAGGTATGCTTGGAGAGCCAGCAAACGCGAGCGAGCAGAGAGGAGAACGGCTAAGCGCTGCCTAGGAGGCGAGCCGGCTACCCGCTGCATTACTTGTAATGCAGGAGGTATGCTTGGAGAGCCAGCAAGAGCGAGCGAGCAGAGAGGAGAATGGGTAAGCGCTGCCTAGAGGCGAGCCGGCTACCCGCTGCATTACTTGTAATGCAGGAGGTATGCTTGGAGAGCCAGCAAGCGCAAGCGAGCAGAGAGGAGAACGGCTAAGCGCTGCCTAGGAGGCGAGCCGGCTACCCGCTGCATTACTTGTAATGCAGGAGGTATGCTTGGAGAGCCAGCAAGAACGAGCGAGCAGAGAGGAGAATGGGTAAGCGCTGCCTAGGAGGCGAGCCGGCTACCCGCTGCATTACTTGTAATACAGGAGGTATGCTTGGAGAGCCAGTAAGCGCGAGCGAGCAGAGAGGAGAACGGCTAAGCGCTGCCTAGGAGGCGAGCCGGCTACCCGCTGCATTACTTGTAATGCAGGAGGTATGCTTGGAGAGCCAGCAAGAGCGAGCGTGCAGAGAGGAGAACGGGTAAGCGCAGCCTAGAAGACGAGCCGGCTACCCACGTCATTACTTGCAATGCAGGAGGTATGCTTGGAGAGCCAGCAAGAGCGAGCGAGCAGAGAGGAGAATGGGTAAGCGCTGCCTAGAGGCGAGCCGGCTACCCGCTGCATTACTTGTAATGCAGGAGGTATGCTTGGAGAGCCAGCAAGCGCAAGCGAGCAGAGAGGAGAACTGCTAAGCGCTGCCTAGGAGGCGAGCCGGCTACCCGCTGCATTACTTGTAATGCAGGAGGTATGCTTGGAGAGCCAGCATGGAGACCGGCTAAGCGCTGCCTAACATCTTATGTATAGAGAGCGGTCTATCTCATCACAGCTGCAGATTGGTGGGTGGGTTTTCTTGGCTCTTTCTTTTTCTCTTTCTCGGTAACTGATAAGAGCCAGCGACTGAGCAACCTGCAAGCACTATAAATACTGCTGCTGCAAAGCTGCTGATCACAGTGCAGTGAAGTCAAGTGGTTAGGACGTGTCAAGGGCGCTTAAGTGGAACGGGGAGTGTGCTGATTATAATAAATATTTATTTATTATAATTTCTAATCGATTAGTTTTTTTAGATTTTTGGTGAAAATTTCAAACCGATATCTCTACTCGAAGTATTTATGGCCGCGATTGTGCACTCTCAAGCAGCGCAGCCAGCGCAGGCAGCGCAGTCGTGATTTTTTACGCTCAGCCCGGCAAGACCGTCTACAGACGGTCAATGAATTTTTTATGCAAATCAACATTTATATTCATTTACGCATTACAAAATAATTTATTTCAATAAATATATTGTCTGAGCTATCAGTAAAAAAAATCCCAAGTAGATTTGACAAGTTTAAATATATTTTTTATTTTGTGCAAAAACTACTTTTGTCAAGGGGTATTTTTTTCTGAGTTTTTTCAAATTTTCAAGTTCAGACGATGATTGTGATTGAACGCGTGAGTGAAATGTGGTTAAATATACCTTAAATAAATAGAAATTTAATTTTAAAGATATATCAATTTATGGCTGGCGAAAATCCTCTAGCTGAACCCTCCACGAGGGTGCCGGCTGGGCAATAGGCACTGTATGTACCTTGAGCTAATGGGTACCACAGCGTCACTTGTTTGGGCTTAGGGGATGCAGTGTCTAGCGAAGGGAAGGTGTGCCATTTCTTACCTTGTCTGTAAGGCGTTGCATAACTAACCCACGAACGACAAGTTTGCCAATAAGGTTGAGGAGATGGCCGCCACTAAACGCCAGCGCTCTGCGGAAAGCGCCAAAGCAGAGGTGCCTGTCCCTAAAAAGAAGAGGCCGACTGCGAGCGATGTGGCGAAGCAGCACCTTATAGTCGCGTTAATTGACCGCAATTACCCGAATGGCAAGATGTCCGAGCAGCAGTGGGGAACGGTGGAGGTCCTTCTGCTAGAGGTCATCTTCCAACAGATTGCAACCGGTGTGAAACCACCAAGCTTCGATGGCGCTGGTTGGTTCAACGGTGTAAAAATCATAAAATGCCAGGATGATCCGACCTTGGAGTGGATCACTAAGACTGTGACCACTCTGGAGGGTCTCTGGGAAGGAGCTAAGCTTGAAGTGGTGGACAGATCGATGATCCCGTCCGTACCCAAGGCTAAAGTGCTCTTCCCAAGAGTACTCCCTGCTGAGAAATCTCTCCAAATTCTGCAATATCAGAATCCAGGCGTGCCCACTGATGATTGGAAGGTACTACACATTGTCAATCCACAGCCGGAAGGCATTGTGGGGCAACAAGTGATCCTTCAGATCAATAAGAGGGCTGAGGATATACTGTATCCCAGATTTGGTAAGATGGCATGGAGGATAGGCTGCGTTTACCTAAGATTGAAGAAGCGCCACCCCACAGACAATAATGAGAATACTCTGGAGTTAGGCGAGGTGGAGAAGGACTTAGGTCTAGACGCTATTACCGAAGCCGCCAACTCAATGTCGCTAGAAGAAGAGGAGTTAGAGGAGACCCGACCTAGTGTCGACCCTGAGGAGGAAAGCAGCACCAAAAATGCTGCGGATTCTCCAACTCAATGCTCATAAGAGCAAGGTGGCATCGGCAGAGCTTCTTCTAACCCTGGAAGAGGAAGCGGTCGATGTTGCCTTAGTCCAGGAGCCATGGTTGGCAGCGGGTAACGTGGTTTCTGGACTCAAAACAAATGATTTTGACTTGTTTTACCCGTGCACCGTAAGTAGAACCAGAACGGCCATTTTGGTACGAAAGGGCATTCAAGCTTACCTTCTTAATAATTACAGCTCTCCTGACCTCACGGTGGTCTCCCTAGAGGGTGGTGCTGAACCGATCTGGTTAGTATCGTCCTATATGGCACACGACAGGGAGGTACCGCCGGTGGAGCTGGAAAACCTAGTGAAGGTTGCCAACACACAGGGAAGGCACCTCATCATCGGAACTGACGCCAACGCCCACCATAGCCTATGGGGTAGCCCAAATGACAATAAAAGGGGTGAGTCATTAGCAGAATTTATTTTACAGGCCAACATCAAGATCGCAAACACTGGAGAGGAACCAACATATGTTGGCCCTACCTCCCAGAACGTGTTAGATCTCACACTAGTAGTTAATGATTTGCTTATAGAGAAATGGAGGGTTCTGCAGAGGGCCTCTTTCTCTGACCACAAATATATTCAGTTTGAAATCAAGTTCGGCGTAAACTTGACTAGCAAAGTCTCTCGAAACATCCGGAACACCAACTGGAACACTTTCGAACGTGTAGTGAGCAGTAGAATTCCTCAAATCAAGGAAGTTAAGACGGAGGAAGATATTGAGGAGTCCCTCTCTAAGTTAACTAAAGGTCTAATGAGCGCTTACAAGTATGCCTGCAGGCCGACCAAAAAGAAAAGTAAGACCAAACCACCCTGGTGGAATCAGGATCTTAAAAAGATACGTACCAACCTTCAGGATATATTCAAACTAGCTAAAGTAGCGGAAGACGAAATTGTCTGGGATGAATATAGGACTCTCCTCCGTATTTTCAAGAAGGAGATTAGAGTGGCGAAAAGGAACTCTTGGAGAGCCTTCTGCTCCAATCTCGAAAAAGTCTCGGATACTGCCAGAATGCGCAAACTGCTTTCCACTCACCATACCACAAGGAGCCAGCTCCTAATTGGAGACAATGTGTGGGCTGAAAACAGCGAGGACTCACTGAGGAACCTGCTTGATATGCACTTCCCAGGTAGTTCGAACGCAACCCCAACCGACACTTCTCAAGAGAAGGATACACGGATCCGAGAGATTCCACACCATATCTTTACAAAAAGCAAAATCATGTGGGCAATCAACTCTTTTTCAGGATATAAATCCCCAGGTACTGACGAAATCGCACCCATTATGCTCCAGAAAGCAAGCATGGTAATTATTCCAGGGCTTCTAGAAATATTCAGAGCATGTCTGAGGATGAGCTATGTGCCTATCGCCTGGAGAACGGCCAGGGTTGTGTTTATACCCAAAGCGGGAAAAACAAGCCATGTGTCTTCCAAGGACTTTAGGCCCATTAGTCTCACCTCATTCGTGCTCAAGACATTCGAAAAGCTCTTGGAAAACTACTTGCGCAGTACAGCATGCACGAATCTTAACAGGAATCAACATGCATACACAAAAGGTAAATCTGTTGACACAGCTCTGAATTCGCTAGTCTCAATGTGTTATTAAGTTATAAGCGAATAACGATAAACACCCGAATCACGCTTCATGTATTTTGGTCACAGAATGGAATGCCGCAGAATTTTAACAGCTAGTGCGCGTAACCAAAATACATGCAGCGTAACTCGGGTGTTTTTCGTTATTCGCTTATAACTTAATAACTAAATGACCAATATTAACGAGGGATATACCAAAAAACGTGAAATTGACATATCTTATGATATTTAAGAAAAAAATATTTTTTTTTATCGAGCTTGCCAAAAAAATTTCGTCTGAAATTGAAAAATTTTCAAAAAATTTGATTGCAAGTGCGGTAGTTTTCATGTAGGGAGGAAACTATGCGTCCAATCTTCTTATAATGTATTAAGAATATGTGAGGGCAACTTTAATCTTTTATTTAAAACCCAAATAGCGGTGATCGGTTTGACCGTTTTGATTTTATGCTAGTTTATATGCACCTACCATCGACCAAATATATATCGCCCGATATCTGGAGAACGTACGGACAAATAATTTTTTGGAGTCGATTTTTGAAATCAGCGTCCCGAAACGCTTCAGGATCGTCAAAAACATTTTACAGGGTATTTCACTCAAAAAAATTTGTTACCCTGTGTTATTGACAGCAAGCTGACATGGAGATCCAATGTTGAGGAAAGGGTTAAGAAAGCTACCATAGCATTCTATACAACCCAGCGGATGTTGAGTTGCACATGGGGCCTTTCACCCAAACTCACACACTGGATCTTTGTCTCTGTTGTGCAGCCAATACTGATGTACGGGGCTCTCGTATGGTGGTCAGCCACAGAAAAGGTGATATACAACAAACTATTAGAAAAAGTTCAAAGACGGGCACTTCTATGCATAACAGGAGCCCTACGAACCACGCCCACGAAGGCAATGGAAGTTATGCTAGACATCAACCCAATTGATACCCAGATTCGGCTCAATGCATCCAAAACCGCACAAAGGCTCGTTGCGGCTGGGACCATGGTTGTTCAGGGCTACGGGCACAGCTCGATAGCCAGAACGATGAGCGAATCTACCGATTATATATGCGAAAGGACTGTTCATGACAAGGGCACATCAGTGTCACTAGGGCTGACAGACTGGAAAAGGGGACTCCGGAACCGCAATGCGGTCAACATCTTCACAGATGGGTCAAAGATGGCAGCAGGCGTTGGAGCAGCTGTGTACTGTGCGGACCCACCAACACGATTATCATATAAGCTCCCGGACTATTGTAGCATCTTTCAAGCCGAAATTTTTGCCATCCGGAAAGCCGCTGGGGAAGCTCTCAATCTTGGAAGAGGTAAAGAGCAAATCAATCTCTTTGTAGATAGCCAAGCAGCTATCAAAGCAGTAAAGGCGACCAGCATTCGCTCCAAAAGTGTCCTGGCGAGCAGAGTCGCAGTGGATTTGTTAGCGCTTAATAAAAAAGTGCACTTCTACTGGTTACCGAGCCACCGGGGCATTGATGGAAACGAATGGGCAGATCATGTAGCCAAGGTCGGTGTACAGCTAAACGAGGACGTGGTTGAGAGCGTTGCAGCACCGCTCACCACGTTTTACAAAGATCTGGAAGACGCGGCAAAGGCAGAGGCGGAATGCAGATGGAGAGCCACATCTTCCTGCAAGACGTCCAAAATAATGATCAAGACCCGCAACAACAAGCTGAAAACTTTACTACTGAGCTTGGGTCGGCCGGACTGTCGGCTGCTTACGGGAATCCTCTCGGGGCACTGTCTCACGGCCGTACATGCGTGTAGGCTGAACATTCTCGCCAACATGAATTGCAGGAGTTGGAAGGAACCAGGAGTCCAGGAAACTCTAGAACATCTTATGTGTCACTGCCCAGCCCTGGCAAGGACAAGACACAAATATCTCGGCACCCACTCACTACAACAACTATCAGACGTCGCCCGCAGATCTCCAAGGGAGCTGCTAAATTTCCAAACAAGCGCGCATCCTTTCTGGATAAATTTTCTATAGGAACTCCTTCACCGGTATCACTAAGGACCACCTCTGATCTATGTGGAATCCTCCCTTGTAGGGGCTTCACCGGCTCAACCTAACCTAACCTAACCTATATCAATTTATTTTGATTCAAAAAAGTCAACAGTTTGATCGCTAGACGCCAAAAACTGGAGACCGTCTGTAGACGGTCTTACCCGTTAGAGGGTTAACAGGAAAGTTAATTATTAATAACTCGATTTAAAGTAAATTCCATCAATTTTAAAATGTATTTTAAATAATTAAATTCGGAGCACTGTAGCCAACGTGTGATCTCTTTAAAGAGCGACTTGAAAAAGAGAAAAAACGTTCTGAGCGCAGGTGCGTTGCGAAATTGAACACTTGTTTGCAATGCTATTTTTTGAAAGTACCGTTAGATTTTCGGAAAAATCCGGTATGCCATTGAGAAGCTTGGACTTTTAAGAGACAATTTGTTTACATTTTGTTTAAATCCTACGACATCAATTTTTTTATTTTTGGCCTCTGACGGATCCGCTGTGCAATGGCACATTGGTCTTCAACCGCTTCATCAGATGAACTCACTTCATCTCCATCTATATCTAGCTCGATTGGTACCTGCCCTTCCGGCATTGGGGATACTTGTACTGTCTCTTACTTGTAATAGACCGTAAGTTGTACCGATCGCCGTCTAAAACTTCTGTCACAATAAAGGGTCCACGAATCTTTGGGTCTAACTTCGTTTGTTGTCGCTCATTATTTTTGAGTAAGACGTAATCCCCTTCACTAAACTTGACTACTTTTGCTTTGCCCTTGTCGAATCTTATTTTGTCATATTGTGCTGCACTTTGCATATTCTTTACAGCTTCTGTTCTTTGTTTGTATAAATCTACCTCGCTCTCCTCGTCACAAATAGGAACCAGACCCAGTGGCCGTGCGCACTTGCCAATTAATAGTTCTAAAGGACTTGACTTTCGTAACTCGATTTACTGTACAATTCAATGATAATTGCACTTCTCCCAAAGAGTTCTGCCATGAGCGTTCACTAGATTCCACAACTGTCAACAAATTTATTAAAGTACTCATCACCCTTTCCACCTGACCACTGGCGCGACTAGCACCAGTTGATATTAACTGAAGCTGTATTTTCTGAGAGCTACAGAACTCTACAAACTTCACACCAGTAAAGCTTCTGCCTTGGTCAGCCACTACGCGAGTAGGCACACCAAACAAAGCAATTGATGATTTCAACGCGTCTATACAACTGTTTACATCTAGTTTGAATGTGTGATACAAATGAACATATTTTGTAAAGCCATCAACCTGAACTATGATGTATTCTTTACGGTCATTCTTGCCGCTCAGTTTTCCGGTTATATCCATATGCAACGTGTGAGATTGAATGTAATTCTGCTTGAATTTTTCCTGACGCTGATTTTGTCACCCTACAGGTTATACAATTATCAACAAATTTTCTTACGCACTTTGACATTCCAACAAATCGATAATGATCAAAAACCTTATCAAGGGTTTTTTCCCAGCCTAATTGCAAAATAGACTCATGAACCTGATTGATAATTGACCACCTAAACGCTCGAGGAACAACTGGCAGGGAACGAGTTCTAGCATGTCTTTGAATTTTTCTGTATAACACATTTGCCCTCATCTCGTAGGTTGCAGATAAATAGTCGGTTAATCCACCTTCCTTAAATTTTCTTGTTATACACAAAGTTTCCTGATCACGCTGCTGTTCTGCTTGAATCCAGCTTTCTGTAATGGTCATCAGTTCTACGCGCTTTTTAACAACCTTGTTTTGTTGCTGTTTATTCTTGTTAGGCAAAGGATTCCTTGACAAAAAATCTACATGGGCCATGCGCTTTCCTTATCGATACTGTATGTCAAAGTCAAAAGCTTGAAGAAATGCCCACCAACGGTATACTCTAGCAGATAATTAAATTTTTATTCTGGACGCTTTCAACGAATTACAGTCTGTAAAGAGAACAAACCTTCTTCCATGCAGATAATGTTTAAAGTGTTTAACGGCATTGATAACCGCGAGTGTTTCTAACTCATACGATGTGTACTTTGACTCACAAGGACTAGTAGTCTTACTGAAGTACTCTACTACATATGGTTTGTTTTCTATTCGATGCAAGAGTATGGCGCCATAACCGATGGCACTTGCATCCGTATGGAGTTCAATAGGGTATTGTGGATCGAATATCGATAAAACTGGCTTATTTGTGAGAATTCTAATAATTTGTTTACGTATTACCTCATGCTCATTTTTCCAGACAAATTTATTTTTCTCAGAAGTGAGAGAATAAAGAGGTTTCATTAACTGAGAAAATCCTGATACGAACTGGCGAAAATACGAAGCCAACCCTATAAATTGTCTTAACGTAGTAATGGACTTGGGTGGAGGCAATGCACTTAGAGCCTCAATCTTACGTAAATTGGGACGGATCTCACCAGCTTGTACTTTGTACCCCAAATACTGTACGGTTTTAGACCCTTTACTTTATAAAAGTAAAAATCTCGCGCGCTCTGGCGCGCTCGACCTGACAGTCGGGCAAGCCCGACTGTCTTATACCCTGTACCACAGCTCGCGCTGCGCGCTCGCCCGTTCAGTATATAATAAAATTCTTTAAATGACGAGGTGGCAATTTGGCACATGGTATGGCGATGAAGGTGGCGATGAAGGTGGCGATGAAGGTGGCGATGAAGGTGGCGATGAAGGTGGCGATGAAGGTGGCGATGAAGGTGGCGATGAAGGTGGCGATGAAGGTGGCGATGAAGGTGGCGATGAAGGTGGCGATGAAGGTGGCGATGAAGGTGGCGATGAAGGTGGCGATGAAGGTGGCGATGAAGGTGGCGATGAAGGTGGCGATGAAGGTGGCGATGAAGGTGGCGATGAAGGTGGCGATGAAGGTGGCGATGAAGGTGGCGATGAAGGTGGCGCTCGAACACTTGTCGCTTGGTCTCTGACGTCACGCGTCACAGACTTTTGTTATTTTGCGCAATCTTATTTTGGCACCTTGCAATTGGTGTTGTTTACATGCGTACATGCACACATACATGTATGGTATTCGTCTATTCTACATGTATGTGTGTTTCTGTTTATACATACACACATACACTTGCTGGGCTGCAGGGCCCGTGCGAAGCAATACATGCAGAATTGAGTAGCTTATATCTCCTATGTTTATTAACCGATTTTAATGCGCTTTTCAGGATAGTTAAATATAATAGAAGAGAGTATATATACCAAATAACAAACATATGTTTAATTTTTCGCTTGTTTTTGAACATTTAAGTTCAACTTTTGTGAAGCTTATATCTCCTGTGTTTCTTAACCAATTTCAATGCGCTTTTCAGAGTTGTTAAATATAATAGAATAAAGTATATATACCGAATAACAACATTCTATGTTTAATATTACGCTTGTTATTCAACTTTTTGTGTTAAAAAACACTAGGTTGTGTGAGTTTTATTGATTTTTGGGCGTAAAGGGGGCGTGGCACCCGATTTTCGAAACAAACTTGATCTGCGTAGGATAACTACCTATCTATAGCAACCAAAACGGCATCTCTAGCTTTTGTAGTTGCTGAGATCGACGCGTTCATCCAAACAGACGGACAGACAGACAGACAGACAGACAGACAGACAGACAGGGCTAAATCGACTCAGTTCGTCACCCTGATCAAGAATATATATAGTTTGTGGGGTCTG
The DNA here is from genome assembly GCA_035045125.1 of Hypselothyrea guttata. Taxonomy (NCBI): domain Eukaryota; kingdom Metazoa; phylum Arthropoda; class Insecta; order Diptera; family Drosophilidae; genus Hypselothyrea; species Hypselothyrea guttata. Next base: position 45,398 of record JAWNNJ010001655.1, read on the forward strand.
CCACGCCTCCTTCTGCCTGTTACATACATTCACACAAAGTTAATAACCCTGTATTTCCCATTTTTCAATGGGTACAGGGTATAAAAATCTCGCGGGCTAGCGCCCGCAAGACATGACAGTCGGGCAAGCCCGACTGTCTTATACCCTGTACCAAAGATCAGCCTTGCTAGTACAGTATTTTATTTAAAATATATTTTGAATCTAATGTATGGCCATTATTCGCGGTAGGTGCATGCCATCCAAAAATTGAAATAAACTTGTTCTGCGTATTGTATACACCTTTAAAAAATTACCAAAACGGCTGCTCTAGCTATTATAGTTGCTGAGATATACCCGTTCGAATTGGTCAATGTATTGTATTTATGGCCATTGTTCGCGGTAGGGGCGTGGTATCCAAAATTTGGAATAAACTTGTTCTGCGTATGGTATACACCTTTCAAAAATGACCAAAACGGCTGCTCTAGCTCTTATAGTTGCTGAGATATACGCGTTCAAATTGGTTAATGTATTGTATTTATGGCCATTGTTCGCGGTAGGGACGTGGTATCCAAAATTTGGAATAAACTTGATCTGCGTATGGTATACACCTTTCAAAAATGACCAAAACGGCTGCTCTAGCTCTTATAGTTGCTGAGATCGACGCGTTCATACAGACGGACAGACGGACAGACGGACAGACAGACAAGGCTAAATCAACTCGTCTTGTCCTCCTGATCAAGAATATATATACTTTGTGGGGTCTACCACGCCTCCTTCTGCCTGTTACATACATTCTGACAAAGTTAATAACCCTGTATTTCCCATTTTTCAATGGGTACAGGGTATAACCAGAATGGGCGGAGCAGATCAGTCGGACGGGCCCGACTGTCTTATACCCTGTGCCAAAGCTCGCGCTGCGCGCTCGCAAATACAGTAAAAAATGTATTTAAATATTTTACATATAATTTAATTTATTTATATTTTGTGTTTATTAACCGATTTTAATGCGCTTTTCAAGATAGTTAAATATAATAGAAGAGAGTTTATGTTCCAAATAACAACATTCAATGTTCAATATTACGCTTGCTATTTAACTTTGTATGTTCAAATGTTCTCACAATCGCACAATTGCCCAGCAGCGTGCTTGGTATCGCCATCTCGCTCGCACACTATTTCCAAGCGTAAGGCGGCTGAGCTGCTACGGCGTGTGCATGCAGTATTACGGCGCTTATATCTCCTTTGTTTATTAACCGATTTCAATGCGCTTTTCAGGACAGTTAAATATAATATAAGAGAATATATATTGAACAATAACAACATTCTATGATTACTATTACGCTTGTTTCTGAACTTCTAAGTTCAACTATTGTGAAGCTTATATCTCCTGTGTTTCTTAACCGATTTCAATGCGCTTTTCAGGATAGTTAAATATAATACAAGAGAGCTTATGTTCCAAATAACAACTTTCTATGTTTAATATTACGCTTGTTATTCAACTTGTTATGTTAAAAAACACGAGGTTGTTTGGGTTTTATTGATTTTTGGGCGTCAAGGGGGCGTGGTATCAAATTTTCGAAATAAACTTGATATGCGTAAGATAACTACCCATCTATAGCAACCAAAACGGCATCTCTAGCTTTTGTAGTTGCTGAGATCGACGCGTTCATCCAAACAGACGGACAGACGGACAGACGGACAGACAGACGGACATCGCTCAATCGACTCAGCTCGTCTCCCTGATCAAGAATATATATACTTTGTGGGGTCTGCCACGCCTCCTTCTGCCTGTTACATACATTCTGACAAAGTTATTAACCCTGTTTTCCCATTTTTCAATGGGCACAGGGTATAAAAAGGGTCTATTAACTTAGTGCAAAGAGGAAATGTGTGTAACACCCAGAAGGAGGCGTGCCACGCCCCATAAAGTATATATATTCTTGATCAGGACGACAAGCCGAGTCGATATAGCTATGTCCGTCTGTCCGTCTGTCTGTCCGTCTGTCCGTCTGTATGAACACCTAGATCTCAGCAACTATAAGAGCTAGAGACACCATATTTGGGATTTAGGTTCTCCTAATCAGTAAGCAGCACGAGTTTGTTTTAGATTTTGGATACCTCCCCCCCTTTCCCCGCAAACCGCAAAAATCTACTGCAGCCACAGCTTTAAAGTTATTGACTTGTAATTTGGTACGTAACTAGCTTAAGACATTCTCTATTGACCCTGTGAATTTTGTTCCGATCGGATAAGAAACAGCGAACATATGCCACAGACAATTTGCCGCACTAGGCAAAGGGGGGGTGGTGTGCCTTGCACACGCGGGTAGCTTAGTGTGAGTGGCTCTGATTGTGTTTGTATGTACATATATTAGTAGTAGTAGTAAAGTAAAGGGTCTCCTACTGTCGGTTACGTCCGACTGTTTCTCATAAATGAACAATTTTCCCCATTAAATGAAAATCCTGATTCTGTCAAAACCTTTAAAACAGTTTCTAGTCTCTCTAGTGCCTCTTCTTTAGTGGATGCCACAATCATTATATCGTCCATATAAACGACAACGTAAGAATACGCTAACTCTCCTAAAGCTTTCATTACGGCTCTTTGAAAACCCGACGGCGCATTTTTCAAACCAAATGGCATTGACAGAAACTCAAACTGGCCGTCTGGAGTCACAAAAGCCGTGTATTCAATGGAGTCAGTGTGTAATGGAACCGGATAATATCCGCACGCCATGTCCAAACAAGTGAAATACTTTGCTCCTTTCAATCTACTTATCTGATCAGATATTAGGGGTAATGGAAACTTATCAGCGATTGTGTTTCTATTTAATTCACAATAATCTACGCAGAGTCTAACAGATCCATTCTTCTTTTTGACTAACAATGCGGGACTGGCATAAGGTGAACAACTAACTCTAATTACATTATTCTCAATCAACTCTTGAACTTTTGCTCTTAATAATTCTCTTTCATTGGGGCTGAATCGGTACGGGCGTCTTTGAACCGTCTTGGTCGGGTCACTAAGTCGAATAGTCATTTATACGAGTAAGAGGGGTTCCCCGAATAAACGACTTTGAGTACTTTTTCAATAACTGTATTAGTTGATTTTTCTCTGCATCATACAAATCGGTTTCTAGTTTATCAAAGTCAAATTCTTTGTCAGATACTGCACAAACGTTAATTGTTTTGTCTTTTACAAACTCTACTCCTTGACTTGATACTACTGCTGAATATCCCTGGGCTAAGATTTCACGCCCGATTACTAATGATTTCAGTGTTCTTAATGTCGCTAGGGTTCTGCCATTAGTGGAGCCTGAAGATTCTTTCCATCCTACTTTAGATATCTCCCTTTCGATTACTAACTCCATCTCTCTTCAATCTCTGGTTTCTAATAAATCGCGTCGTTGTTTTCGTAAAGCAAACTTTGTTTTACTTAACCAACTGATTGTTGCAACTGATTGGACTCTTTTATATGAGATGAATGATATAAATTCTGCTCTCGACTATTTCTACAATTTATTAAATTCCCTGTTTGATGTATGTGTTCCTAATTGCGTAATTTTATCCTCTTCACGTAAGCCACCTTGGTTTACTCGTCAATTATCCATGTTGAAAAATATTAAGTCTAAATATTTTAAAAAGTTTAAACGGACTGGATCCGGCTTAGAATTTTCAAAATATTGTGTTGCTAAATCTCAATTTAATATCTTAAATTCAGAATGTTATAACAATTACCTGATCCGTTGCAAACTTCAATTTACGCGGGATCCTAAAAAATTCTATTCTTTTGAAAACTCTAAACGTAGATCTCCAACCTTGCCCTCTTCATTCTTCTTAAATGGTGTTAAATCAGTTGATGACTCATCAGCGTCTGATTTATTTGCGTGCTTTTTTCAATCTACTTACTCAACTACCTCCTTTTCAAAAACGTCCTATCCATATCATATTAATACAATCAACTCTATGTCTCCCCTAACTATATCTGATGAATCCCTCCTTTTATCTATTATTTCTTTGAAATCCTCTTATTTCCCTGGTCCTGATAACATCCCCAGTTGTGTTCTTAAAGAGTGTTGTTATTCTCTTTGTCAACCTCTACTTAAACTTTTTAATCTTTCATTAAATTCTTCAGTTTTTCCCTCTTTATGGAAAGAATCTTTCATTATTCCTCTTCACAAAAATGGGTGCAAGTCGGAAATATCCAACTACAGAGGTATGGCAAAGTTGTCGGCTATTCCCAAATTATTTGAAAAAATAATTACGTCGTCATTGCAACACTTTTGTAAGTCAATTATTTCCCCTTCGCAACATGGCTTTGTTAGGTGTAGATCAACTACTACAAACTTGCTAGAATTTAGCTCTATGGTTAATATTGCATTCCTTAAAAAGATGCAGACTGATGTTGTGTATACTGACTTTAGTAAAGCATTTGACTCAGTCAATCATGATCTCCTTTTACATAAGCTTGACCTAATGGGTTTTCCTTCTTTTCTTATTATATGGATTTCATCCTATTTAAAGGACAGGACCCAAAGAGTTTTGCTTAGAAGCCATACTTCTAAGCCTATTTGCGTGACCTCTGGTGTTCCACAAGGTAGCCACTTAGGTCCTCTATTGTTCACTTTGTTTATTAATGACCTTCCTCAATCTTTGTCCTATTCCAATATTCTTATGTATGCAGATGATGTTAAACTTGTACTTTCTTTTAAAGATTTCTCTTCCAGCAATCTTTTGCAAGATGATTTAAATTCCATGCACCGGTGGTGTATGTCAAATAATCTTCTTTTAAATAAAAGTAAATGTGTTTCTATGACCTTTTCTAGAATTTCCCCCTTTTCTGCAATATATACGATCGATAATGTTCCATTGCAACGCATTTCATCACTTCATGACCTTGGAGTAATATTTGATCCTAAATTAAGCTTTACGCTACATATTTCTGCTATTATAAGCAAGGCCAAGGGTGTACTTGGATTCATTAAACGCTGGTCTAAAGAATTCAATGATCCTTATTTTACCAAACTTTTGTATACCTCTCTAGTACGTCCCATTCTTGAATACTGCTCATGTGTTTGGTGTCCCCAGCATAGAGTGTATCAAGATAGGATAGAATCAGTTCAGAAACAATTCCTTTTATTTGCTCTTCGAGGATTAAATTGGGATCCTAATCTTCGCTTACCACCTTATTCTGCAAGATTACTTCTTATTAATCTTCCGTCTTTATCTAATCGTAGGACTGTTTTAGGTGTTTTATTTCTTCATAAGTTGATTTTAGGTGAAGTAGACTCCCCTGCCCTTTTGAATCAAATTAGTTTTTCAATACCTCGTAGGCCTACTAGGAACTTTCAACCTATTTTTCTTCCTGTATGCACCACTGATTATGCTATGCACAATAATTTCCGGGTTTTATGCTCTAGTTATAACGCACATTATAAATTAATATCTTCTGAACTCTCTCTACCTTCTATAAAATTCGCTATCCTACAATATCTAACTCAGTCTAACATTTCATCTTAATCAATTTAGATTTGTATATTTGTTTAACACAACTAACCACTAATCTTGGTCTGATTGGGTTTTTCTGGGTTTTCCCATATCCTCGCAGCAAATGCTGGACCTTTATTTTTCTTTTTTATTTTTCATTTATATTTTAATTTATTCTTCCCCCAGATTTTCTTATTTTCTTATATTAAATTTATTTTTTAATTTTAATTTTATTATTCTTAATTTTAATTTGTAATATATTTTTTCTTGGCTGACTGGTCTTAGTTGGCATTTAAGTAAATAAAAATAAATAAATAAAATATCGTTTTTCATACAATCGTTATTAACTACATTAAACATTACTTCAATACAATTTCCATCAATCATTACATTACTTAAAATTTGTAAAGTACTCACTAAGTTAGCATTACCTATACCACTTAACGATACGACATTATTAATTCTCTTTCCGGTCAACTTATGTGATGTACTCTCTTTAGCCAAAGAGCATTCTGCTCCGGAATCAAATGTATTCGGAAACTTCTCACCTCGTTGCATCATGAATGCTTTTGATTCTTCCACCACACACATCTCAACTCGCTTATGTGTGCGAGATCCAGATTCTTTTCCGGCATTATTCTTTGGACATTGAGTCGATATATGTCCCGGTTCGTTGAAAAGGTAGCATCTTATGGTGGTCTTGGCACGATGTGGCATCCCTCGATTCTCTCCATAATTCTCCCCAGCAGATGACTGCTTCCTCACTCTGCATTCTGCCTTTTTGTGGCCAAGCTGACCACAGGAGTGGCAATTAACTGCAGATGATTTAAACCGCTTAGCACTCGGCTCTTCGTGCGAGAAGTTGGATCGCTTTTTGGCCAATGAAAACACTTGCAGCTTAGACTGCAGCTCACGTCTGGTGTGAATACTTGCTGTGTATGCGACGCGTTGCAATCTATGGTCATGATGTGCTAGATGCCCAAGTATCACAGATGCGGCAATTTCTTCTTTGTCCATATCACGCCTTAAAAACAGTGAAGCGAGGCTCAGCGTGTGTTGATCAAACTATTTCACAATCCAACTGAACGATTTCAGTTCTCTACACTACCACACTCACACCCAGACGGGATCTATTGTGGTCTCTTTCTATCAACCTAACACTGAGACACACTGACAACCGCATATGCAGTCGTCTCACTTTTTCTAGTGCTGTACAGTATACAAAGGCTCTCGCCCTTTTGCAACACTACACAACTCGCCTCAGGACTCAGGGGCGCAATTCAAGACTTAGGCGCGCAATTCAAATTACTGAACTTGCTCCGACATATATATATTTTTGAACAAGGCGAGCTGAGTCGATTTAGCCTTGTCTGTCTGTTCTTTTGGATGAACAGTATTTTGCACATAGAACATTGGTAGTTGGAATGTATACTCTTTTATATTATATTTACCTATCTATTGAAATCAGTTAATAAACACAGAAGCTATTGAAGAAACAATATCCAGGCCTTGCCATGCTCGACCTCTGATAGATATTAAAGTATAGTACGGGGCAGATCAGTCGGACAGCCCGACTGTAGAATACCCTGTGCCCATAAAGTATATATATTCTTGATCAGGACGCCAAGCCAAGTCGATATAGCTATGTCCGTCAGTCCGTCTGTCTGTCCGTCAGTCCGTCTGTCCCTCTATCCGTCTGTCTGTCCGTCTGTATGAACACCTAGATCTCACCAACTATAAGAGCTAGAGACACCATATTCGGGATTTACGTTCTCCTATATCGTAAGCAGCACGAGTTTGTTTTAGATTTTGGATATCTCCCCCCCTTCCACAACAAAACGCAAAAAGCTACTGCAGCCACAGCTTTAAAGCGGTTCTCTATTATCGTAAGCAGCACGAGTTTGTTTTAGATTTTTGATATCTCGCCTCCTTTCTCCGCAAATCATCAAAAAAGTACACCTACCTCGAAGATCTCGAAAATGATTAGCTCACAGCAGCCACAATAATAAAACTGCAATCTGTAATTTGGCATGTACGTAGTCTATGGTATTCTCCACCGATGCTATTAATTTATCTATGATTTAAATTAGAAATAGCGAAGATATGCAAGAGACAATTTTTGTAAAAATGCGTGTATGAGCCACTGCAGTCAGATTAATTAAGCTATTGACTTGCAATTTTAAATGCTTGTAGCTTATAGAATTATCCGTCAATGTTGTGAATTGCATTTCAAATGGACAAGAAATAGCGAAATTATGTAACAGACAATTTTTTAGACCCTGTACTTTAAAAAAGTAAAAGGGTCTATTAATTTAGTGCAACTGACAGATGTATGTAACATGCAGAAGGAAGCGTGGTAGACCCCACAAAGTATATATATTCTGACTCAGGACGACGAGCTGAGTTGATTTAGCCATGTCCGTCCGTCCGTCTGTCCGTCCGTCTGTATGAACACCTAGATCTCAGCAACTAAAAAAGGTAAAGACACCACCTTTCCGGATTTAGGTAGTCAGCTAATACAAGCAGATCAAGTTTGTTTCAAACTTTTGATAACTCGCCTCCTTCATCCGCTAATCATCAAAAATCTACACCTACCTCAAAAATCTCGAAAACTATAAACGCCACAGCAGCCACAATAATTGCGCTACAGACTTGTAACTTGGCATGTTCGTAGTCTATGGTAATTCCACCGATGCTAATAATTTATTTATGATTTGAATTGGAAATAGCGAAGATATGCAAGAGACAATTTTTTTCAAAATGCATGGATGTGCCACTGCAGTCACAATAATAAAGCTACAGACTTGTAATTTGAAATGTACGTAGTCTATTGAATTATCCATCGATGCTGTAAATTACATTACAAACGGAGAAGAAACAGCGAAGTTATGCAGCAGTAAATTGTTTTATAAATGTATGTTAGGGCCACTACAGCCACATTTTAAAAGTTATAGACTTGGGATTTGGCATGTACGCAGCCTATGGCATTATCCATCAATTATTTTACCAACGGAAAAGAAACAGCGAAGATAGCGCAGGCAGAGCAGCCACCTAGATTTTGCAAACTATAAGAGCTAGAAATACCATTTTTTGTTATTTATGTTCTCCTATGCAGCCAACAGATCAAGTTAGTTTGGGTTTTTTGATAACTCCTCTCATTCCTCTGCTAACTGTAAAACAAATCTAGAAACAGTTTACAATTTAAAGCTTCAATTTTAAATCTTAAGATTTGGGATGTGGCATGTACGTAGTCTATGACAATCCCCATCGATGCTGTGAATCACGTTACGATCAAATAAGAAACAGCGAAGAAAACAGAAAGTACAGGGTCTCCTACAGTCGGTTGCGTCCCACTGTAGCTCCGTCCTTACTGGTTTTATATTCAATTTTATAAAACTGTCACACTAAGCGTATCAGCAGTACTTCTTTTTCTTCCCGTTTTACGTGCGCCATCTGCGATTTTATTTAGCGTTAAAGCTAAAGAATTGCAATCAGTGATTATTTTGAAATGTTTTCCTATCAAATATATGCGAAATCTACGCAGTGCGCTAATGATTGCCATAGTTTCAAGCTCGAAGCTATGGTATTTCGATTCTTCTGGTGATGTTCTTTTGGAAAAATAGAAAACTGGATGCAGTTTTCCGTCTTCCTTTCTTTGAAGTAATACTGCTCCAAAACCAAGAGCACTGGCGTCGCAGTGTAGCTCAACATCATCTTTATAATTGTAAAGTGCTAAGACTGGAGATTGCATTAATTTTTCTTTTAAAATATAACTATTTCACACTCATTTTTACTAACCGTTGACCTAGCAATTTTATCCTCTGTGTTACTAACGATCGCACACTCATTTTTACTAACTATTGCATTATCTATTTCATTAACTATCTTCTTATTTTTCCTGCTGACATATTCGCTAACCATCTGACTTTCTGTATTGTTTAAATTTATCGTTGTCTCGCTCTTTTGTATCTTGCTTGCATCTTTTTCCCGTATTGCTTCCAACGTAACCATTTTCAAGGCATTTAGATCTAGATTCAAATTACATGCATTCATAAAATCTCTGCCAAGAACCACATCATGTCCCATAGACTCGTTTGCAACCACTTTCAAATGAAAATAACATTTTATTGATCCTTTCAATATATAACATAGTGTTTTTCCATAAATTTTTAACTGGCTTTGGTTCAGCCCAACATAATGTTTTGATACTTCATGTAATTCAATTTTCTTAGATATAATATATTCTTTTATAAAAGAAATTGGGCTGCCCGAGTCTATGAGGCATTCTGAATTGAGGCAATGGAATTGGTTTAAATTTGTTTGGAAAAAATATCTTACGTAATTGTTTTCAGCCATACTCTTTCTTTCCGGACATAGGGCGACAAAGTGTCCGAATTTCCCGCAAGCATAGCAAGATTCTGCCTCCCTCTTAGGTTTGCGGCAATCCTTGGCGAAATGCCCTATAGAGTTGCAGTTGTGACAACGTAATTTCTTGGCAACCGCCGCCTCTGTAGACCCTTGCGAAGAAAAACTCCTTGGCTTTGGCTCCTCGGGCAAGCGTACATTCGCAAACGCCTGCAGCACCTGCTCCGGATTGGAGAAGCACTGTATACGTGCCTGATCGCGTAGACCTGCCACCGGAATCCCTTGTATGAGATGCTCTAGCAGCTCCTCCACGTCAATGTTGATCTCGCCGGCTAGCATAATTTTTTCTTCAAAATACGCAGCGAAGTTTTCCTTGGACTGCCATTGACGACTCTGAAACTTGCCTCTTAGCTCCCCTTTGGACATTTTCGAGCCAAAAGACATGATCAGCATCTCGCATAGACGATCAGTTGGCTCAAGTATGCGAGTGGCGTTTCGCATGCAGCCAACGTTGAGCACTCCCTTTCAGCTTGGCTAACAGTAGCATCCTCGTACCCAAAGTGTCCAGTTCGTATATGGTTGCTATGTTTTGCAATTGAGTAACTCACATACGCGCACAAAGTTTGCCATCGAAGTCCATGGTTGCTTCTTTTGCTAATGCAAGCGATGCAGCTGATGACTGTAGTATATTTGCGTTTGGATTTGTTTTTGCAGGAAGAGCAACACTGTTTGATATGTTATCGATATCGATAACATTGCTGACGCTGTTGTTGCCGACGCTGTTGTTGCTGACGCTGTTGTTGCTGACGCTGTTGTTGCTGACGCTGTTGTTGCTGACGCTGTTGTTGTTGTTGGCCTTAGCGGAGTTTGCCTCGTCTTGAAGCTGATGCAATATTGCCTTGCTCGCTTCGATTTCAGCTCGAATTTTCTGCAGCCTCTCGGTCTCGATTTCTTCTAGGCGAACATGATCCATCTCTGCAGCAATTTGACCTTTTTGTAACAGCATCGATTGCGCGCCTTCTTCTTCTTCTTCTGCAAGTGGCTGGCTGCTGCTCTCGATGACGTCACATTCGGGCATGACGCCACGCGTCTCTGGTGAAATACTGTTCAAACGCGCCACAAGTACCGTTTTGGAACCTGTGGTCGGCTGGCCAAGCGCTGCAAGCCAATTTTTTAATTGCTTGATTGAACAATCAAATAGTTCGTTGTTCATGGTGTGTTAGGTCCCACTTCTGAGATTGTGAGAGTAAAAACAACAATCTTCTTTTCCTTATAATGCGTATTTTATTATTCGTACTCTTATTACACGCGTGCTCTCGCTTACGCTCTATGTTTCTCGAATTTTCTGCCCTGCCACAGTGTGACCATGTCGTGAAAGAATGTAAATACTGCGCTTTTGCGTTTCTTAAATGACAAATACTAAAATACTAACATCGTGTACGTTGTGTAAGTTACATATCTAGTAGCTTATGTACATATTGCCTGCTACACTACCTAGAGCAACAAAAACGGATGCTCTACCTTTTATAGTTTCCGAAATCGGCGCGATCATACAGACAGACGGTCGAACAGACGGACGGACAGACGGACATCGCTAAATCGACTCAGCTCATCTCCCTGATCAAGAATATATATACTTTGTGGGGTTTGCCACGCCTCCTCTAGCCCTGTTTTTCTCGTTTTTCAAATGGGCACAGGGTATAAAAAGAAAACAATAAGCGTGACAGCAGCCACAATAATAAAGCTACAGACTTGTAATTTGGCATGTACGTAGTCAAGAGCATTCTCCACCGATGCTATAAATTGTGTGATTTCAAATCGAAATAGCAAAGATATGCAACAGACAATGTTTTTCAAAATGTGTGTATGTGCCATTGCAGCCACAATATTGGAGCTACATATAATACTTGGCATGTATGTATGTAGCTTATAAAAGTGTCCTTCGATGCTGTGAATAACATTACGATCGGATAAGAAACAGCGAAGTTATGCAGCAAACAATATCTTTATAAACGTATGTAAGCGCAACTACAGCTACAGTTTAAAAACTACAGACTTGGTATTTGGCATCTACGCAGCCTATGGCATTATCCAACAATGCTGTGAATGATATTACCAATGGAAAAGAAACAGCGAAGATGGGGCAGCCATAGCAGCCACCTAGATCTTGCAAAATATAAGATCAATAAATATTTTTTTTTGGTTCTCCTATGCGGCAATCAGATCAAGTAGTATGTTTAGGTTTTTTGATAACTCCTCTCATTCCACAACTAACTGAAACAGGTATCAGTTTTAAAGCTACAATTTTTCAGGTAAAACTTTAGGATATGGCATGTTCGTAGGTTATGAACATCCCCATCGATGGTGTGAACTACATTACGAAAAAGCGAAGAAAACACAAAGTACAGGGTCTAATACTGTCCGTTACATCCGACTGTAGCTCCGTTTTTACTGGTTAACATATAAAGTTAAATAACAAGCTTAATATTGAATATGGAATGTTTTTATTCAAAATATATACTCCCTTATATTTAATATCCTGAAAAGTGCAATAAAATCGGATAATAAACATAATAAATAATAAACGCAGTATTGCATGCGTTGTAATGCATGCGCCTAGCAGCGCAGCCGTTATAGCATAGTACTAACAAATAGGAAAGAAGAAGTATTGCTGATACGCTTCGAATGACAGTTTTATAAAACTATATTTAAAATATAGGATACAGGTTATTCTACAATCGGGCCCGTCCGACTGATCTGACCCGTCCAAATTTTTATACCTCTACCTGTATCCAGGCATATATTCTAGAGACAGATTGTTCCACCGCTAACCTAAAAAATCTACAGCCACAGTTTGAAAGCTGAAGACTTCTTTTTTGACATGTACGTAACCCAACTCAATTGATGCTGTAAAGTGTAATTAAATAAAAAACAGCTAAGATATAGTCAATTTGCGGCACTGGGCAGAGGGAGTTGGTCTGCCATGTATACGCGCGAAGCTTTTTATGTGTGCCTCTGATTGTGTTTGTAAGTACATATACATAAAGTAAAGGGTATTCTACTGTCGGTTACGTCCGCCTATAAAAATATGCTTATTCAGCAGCTACAGATACCAAGAATATATGTAAATGCAATTTATTTTATGTTATTACATGTAAATATAAATGCAAAATAAATTTAACTGAAATATAAATAATAAGCACAAATGTTATTAATTTCATGAATACTGTTTAATAAAACTCCACAATTAGGATAGCTACCTCCAAAATCTGTGCAATGTACCCAAGGCAGTTGAACAAATTATTCTGTATTTTATGAAGCAAAACTTAATTTATTTCGATAATATAACGAATATAACGACAATGAGAATCGAATATACCAACTTTTTAATTCAACGACACTCTAGTAAGAACTGTGGCACGACAATGTATCGATAGATTTTTAACTTAATTAAAATTCATTTTGAACTAACAATCAATATGTGCTATACTACTATAGTACTGGTGTAAAGAATTTATAGATTAGTTGTTGTTGTTTGATGCTTAAAGAGGAGCACTTTTACATTTAAATAATTGTTATAAATTTCAATCGAAACACACTTGGCAACTCTGTTGTCCAGAGCAACCATATATCTGTTTAATCAATGCACTTCATTAAACTACGCATTACATATAATTTTTAAAAATGCCTCTGCTAGAAGCCCCTGCTGAGTACTTGGAGTCTTCACCAGAGCATTCGCTTCAGCAGGAAATACCAGTATTGCTGGCCCCACAACACGGTCCTGCTCCATTGGCGCAGTTACGTCTTCATCCGCAAGAAATTCTGCGTCAAGAGCAACTCCATCAAGTTCCAGTTCAGAATCGACGAGAGCGTCGAACTTCTTACGACCGGGATTTACCATTTGCCGAAGAAACGGAACATTATCCAGCTTTTGTGCATCTTCTGCCTGTTGTGTTGCCCCCGCAGGTGCCAGAACCAACATTAGATGAACTGTTGGTAAGTTTAAATACGAGGTGTACTTATAATGGTGATTTTCTTAATTGTAGTTTTTAAAGTCTAGTTGTTTTACGATTTGCTGAAAAAGGATCAGGAGGACGAGATGAGTTGATTTAGCCCTGTCTGTCTGTCCGTCTGTCCGTCTGTATGAACGCGTCGATCTCAGCAACTATAAGAGCTCGAGCAGCCGTTTTGGTCATTTTTAAAAGGTGTATACCATATGCAGAACCAGTTTTTTCAAGTTTTTGATGCCACGCCTCTACCGCTAACAATGGTAAAAAATATAATACATTGACCAATTTAAGACATATAAATCTATCTAAGTATATTGTTTCTTCTACGAACTGTGGAGATGATTAATATCTACCAATTTTACAAATTTTAATTAAATCTTTATTTTTTTTAGTTTAACGTTAATTTTGATGTATATGTAAGTAGTAGTAGGCTATGCTACATATAATAATATCCCGATATACCATTCACACTATACTATACACAAAAGATCAAACTCTGGTCGAAGTGTACAAATAGACTCACAGCATCCCGATATATCAAGTTATTTAGTATTTCTTACGTTGTTACACAGTTGAACTTTGGAACTAGATATAGTATATATTTAGATATAATATATATATAAATTATAAATAATAAATATTTTGCTTAACATATACAGATACACATATACATTTGAATTGAGGAATGACAGGAATATCATCAATATCTCATTCCCATAACTCTGCCTTACTGTACGAGCAAGGGTGATCTGTGGTACGGGGTATAAGACAGTCGGGCTTGCCCTTTATTGTTCATACTTAAGGACAGATAGACAAACTCACATATATAGATTTATCTACTTAGTTCGCTATAATGATCAAGTTCATATATACTATATTCCACAAATTTTGGAAGTTTCCGGCTTTACAAAATTTTATTGTATATTTGACACCCACGTGACATTCTACATTTCTCCACACTATACAGATTAGCAAGAGCACGACATAATCCAATGTCCATAATTGGACTGTTGGACTATTGGACATTGGACTACTATATTGGAATTAACCATAGTATTCTGTATTAACCAACTGCATTCCTTATTGTTTCTTAATTTTTAGCGTCGGGTGACACAGCGCACCGATTTGGAACAGGTGGAATCGGTACGTCTGCGCGTTATTTCATATTCAATCAGTTTGTCCAGACTATCGCTGTTTCTACCTCGCCTACAACAATTGGACCTCAGTGGTAGCGTGCTCAGCTCTTTACGAGATTTGGGGTTTGGACTAGTGCAGTTAACTCATTTGAACATTAGCAATTGCGGTCTCAACAGCTTCGATGGAACAGGTGGGCTGCCAGCCATCAGAGTATTGATTGCGGATGGGAATATGATACAGCGTATAGGCCCTTTGACAGAACTCAGCGAGCTACAGGTGTTACAGGCACGTCATAACCGTATCAGTGAACTGGGATTACTATCATTTCTTGGACTATGTCCACAATTAATCGAGGTGGAATTGAGTGGTAATCCCGTATGCCGATTACCCCTTTATCGGGACACTTTAAAGCGAAGTGTGGCTACACTACAACTGTTGGACGGACAACCAGTTGAGAGCACTCAAAGTCCAGAAAGGGTGGAGGCACCCGATAACAACTTATGGTCAAGTGATTCCGAATCTTCAGAACTTCCAGCTTTTGCCTCACATAATACCGCACAAAGTGAAGTTTCCGCTTTAAATAATCATTTTCGTCCGTCATCTGCGGTCCTCTCTCTAGATATTACTAATCATCGACAACAACGTCAAAGTGTCACATCAATAACCTCATCGCCTGTTGCAGGTTCCGTCTTAGGTTTAGTTCGTCATCGTCGACGTCGAACTAGTCACGCTTGGGTTAGTTCTTCGTCAAGCGGTTCATCCGGCAGCTCTTCTGCTGCATCAACACGTGCACCATCTATCAGTTCTGGATCCTCGCATAGCAGTTTGGATATGCAGTCATCGTGCTATGTTTTCAGTGCTCCGAACACAATTGATTGAAATTACGCGCAATAAATAATTAGTTTATTGTGATGAAATGGAAATATCTGCTATATCTATCAAATAGTATCTATCTATGTATAGGTCGGGCTTTCATTAAAAGTAGTGCTATTAAATTTAAAATATGAAATAAATGTCCAAGTATCTATTTTATTTTGGGGTTGGTGTATTATCAATTACCACGTATCCTGAGAGTAAAATCTCGACTGCGCTGCTTACGTGTGTATCCGTTTTGTATTTTTAACTACTTTTTTTTGATGATAATATTAAAAATTATTTTTACTGTGTATATAGATTTTATTTATGTTACAAAACACTTCAGTGGCGCTAAAAAAAAGAGTTTTTCGAATATGATTTTTAATATTTAACAAGTTTTATTAATTTACAAGAAACGGTATTATGCTAGTGACGGTCCCAACGGCGCAGAGCAGAATGTATTGTGGAGAATACATCGATTACAAAGTAATCCATTACCCTTGCCTTCGTATGCTGCATCGTAAACGGCAGAAATTTACGAATCGTTGTTTTTGTTGTACTATACGTCAAAACTTAGCGTAGCGTTCGTGCTCTGTGTGTTAATTTCGGTCAATTCCATTTTCCTTCGGGGTGGGTCGTGTATATATATTGTGTTCATTTTGGTTAATTCTCTTTTGCCTGTGAGTGCGTGTTAGTGCGTTTTGACACTTGACGGCGACAGACACTTTATTTTTTCTACGCGCAAAACACGTGTTTCTTAAGCGTTGTCCATAAACAAGTAAGTTGTGCGATTTAAAAAAATAACAAATTATTTATAATTTAATAATTATTAAACTCTTTAATTAGTGCCAAAATAAATTGATGCAAATGTTGGAAGGACAATCCCAGTTGCTGCAAGTTCATGGCAAAATAAACCGGCAGCAAGCTTACGACTTTATATGAGGAGTTAACGTGTGAGGATGCCACGATGCCAAAAACGAGATTAAGGAGACCTAAATAATAATATTCACATAATAATACCGACAAAGAAAAATTGATTATGTTTTAATAAATAAAACAAAATACAAAGCAGTTGCATTACTTCATGATTACTGGGTTTATTGAATCGTAAAGCACGTGGATTATGATCCAATGGAAAAGAATATTGAATCGTAATGCACGTGCATAACGTATGCATTACAATGTATGCTGCATTTTGGAGTGAACGCAGAATTTGTCGATTACAATTTATCTAGTGTACATTGCATCGTAATGCATAGCCGAACACCATTCGGCTGTAGTATACATCGTACATTACGGGTAATCGATCGGTGGCCAGCACACATTACAAAGCGGCCATGTCTATGGGAAAGTTATCGATTATGTAATCCATGTTTTCCGACATACTGGCGAAAAGTAATCGATACGTAATCGGTTCGGTAATGTCAATTTGCGCCGCGGGGCTGTTTAGCGTAAGTGCATTCTTCTAAGTGGTATGCACAACTCAAACGCCCGACGCAGCATAAGTTATGCGTGGGTAGCAAACGGTCACAAGCCGAGCCTTGCCATACGAACAATTACACATATTTATGTCTTATACAAATTCTTATACAACTTCATTCATTATACCCTGTGCCTATTTATAAAATGGGAGAAACAGGGTTAATAACTTTTTCAGAATGTATTAGGTTGTTTGGTAATGACATACCGGTTTCTTTATTGATTTTTGACGATTTTTAGTTTTTTTGATTTTTTTAGTTGCAGCTCCTCTGCGATGGTTCTAATAGTCACATGACGATCTCGATCCACTATTTCCATGATTTTATCCGTATCAACGGTCACTGGTCGTCCGGAAGGCTTGGGTGTTTCGGTATCAAAATTGCCACTTCGGAATCGCCTAAACCACTGTTCGGCAGTTTGAATTGAAAGTTTGTTATCTCCTAAGACAGCAATAATCTGTCTGCGAGATTCCGCTGCAGTTTTTCCTTGTGCGAAATAAAATTTCAAAATTGCCCGAATTTCTGCGTTTATGAACTCCATTTCAATCAATTGTAATTTAACGTGGAAGCTCATGTAAACAAACTATATGTCAAAGGTAAAGGTGTAAAGGTGTTGCCAATACCTTTCAAACGATATACAGCATTGCCAGATACGATTATATTTGACTTCACAAGCGAAGCGCGAAATTTGAATGTAAAAACCGGTATGTCATTACCAAACAACCTAATATGTAACAGGCAGAAGGAGGCGTGGCAGACCCCACAAAGTATATATATTCTTGATCAGCGAGACGAGCTTAGCGATGTCTGTCTGTCTGTCCGTCCGTCTGTCCGTCTAGAGCTAGAGCAGCCGTCTTTGTTGCTATAGGTAGATATATACTGTGAGAAGCCGTTTCTTACAACATAATATAAAAATATATAAATGTTGAATTAATATATTAAAAGATAAATAAATAATTGAATGTGGGAAATTCGGGCTCGACTTCGAGCAATAGGAGATTTTTAATGGAAATGACAGTTGTCAGATAGTACTATTTCGAATGCCGCCAAGAACATTCTCATCAGTGACCTTAGAAACGAAAATTGTCTAATTTGTCTGTATATGTGAGTAAGTCGTTGGTCGGGTTCGAACCGTGAACCTGTGGGTTATGAGGCGAATGCCTTAACCAGAACGCCAGTCCTGTCCGAGCCCAGCCGCTGATTAACTGCATTCATCAAGAGATCTTCATCTGAACATTTCTAAGACTAGCTGTTTACCCCCAAGCTTTTTACCGTCTCCATCTATTGCTCATTTTTGGTGCTTTCATTTTAAACTCAACGGTTTACCGTTTTTTATACCCTGTGCCCATTTGAAAAATGGGAAAAACAGGGTTAATAACTTTGTCAGAATGTATGTAACACCCAGAAGGAGGCGTGGCAGACCCCATAAAGTATTTATGTTCTTGATCAGGACGACAAGACGGGTCGATATAGCCATGACCGTCTGTCTGTTCATCTGTACACCTAGATCTCAGCAACTATAAGAGCTAGAGACACCATATTCGGGATTTAGATTCTCCTATTTCGCGAGCAGCACGAGTTTGTTTTAGATTTTGGACTGTGTTTGTAAATGCATACAGTTAAAGTAAAGGGTTTCCTACTGTCGGTTACGTCCGACTGTAGCCTCCGTTCCACTGATCTGCCTCGACCATATATTTATTGTTAATTTTGATAGAAATTAAAATACTATTGACTATCTTCATACAGGATAATGAGTTCTTAAGTTTCCTAAATTGTTATTTTCCATGGAAACGACTCCCGGAGATGCCTGATTTTGCTTGAAGTTTGAAATTGTCATTGCTTCTGCATTAAAATATTATTGTTTTTCGGATTGTACGTTACTTTGCAAAATGTTTAAAAGCTGACGTCAGCCATCTACCATGTACGAAGTACGTCATGGTCATGACGTATACTTAATGTTCGTATACTTAATATTCTCTTGCCAGCGACCGCATACTGTTCTATAAAAGAGAGGCACAGAGAGTTCAAGTGCTCAACGCCTTTTGGCATTTCAAGGGCTGTTAGTTGAACGCCAACGACAGCGACAACGCCAACGCTAACGAAAACGCCAACGTCAACCCGAGAGACAGAACGAATTTATTTGTGGGTTTTTTTTCCTTTTGGATTGTCTGCTGCAGCTCCAGACGTTTTGCGACGCGTCGCTTTACGATAATAAAATTTTCCTGACGCCTATCCAAATGGCATGCTGCACAAAAAGCTTTTTTGCCGGCTTTTGTGCACAGCTTTTGTTGTTGTTTAGCCAGAAAGCTTTTTTTATTGACGTCATCAATATGGTATACAGATAGAAAGCTGCGCAGTAGTTTAAACCAAGCTGAAGTGTAACCACGCATTTATTGATTCGTCAAAAGAGAGAGAGAGAGAGAGAGAGAGTGCCATGGCAGAAATGAGAGTACAAGCATTAAGAGACCGTATGTATGGGAATATGTGAGTGTAAGTGAGTGGGTGTGTAAAGGTTGGGTGAATGTGAAATGCCACAAAAACATAACAACGGCTTAGTTTGCGAAAAACGAAGGTTTAACATTTGTTTAGAGAGATAAAACAAAAAAAAAAATTTCATTTACCTAATTGTATATTTAATAATCCATGCTTGATATTCAATGCAATAGTATTACATATTTTGTTATTGAAGATTAAATACTTATTAAATATATGCATTTGTATATATTTTGTTGAAGCATTTCAATAATATAAGTTATTATATATAGTGAGCTGAAGGGAGTGGGGGAAAAATAGCTTATCGTTATTTTTTTTTCAGCTTATCGCTCAAATACTTTTGCTAAAGTGTGGAGGAAAAAATGTAATTCAAGCCAATTCCAACTTGTCTTTTAATGAAAGTGCCCATTTGTGACTTGAAACTTTTGCGACAATTTGATTGCTGTTGTTGTCGAATTTTTGGCAGTGTAGCAGCTGACGAGAATTTTGGTTCAAACGGCTGATAAAAACAAAACTCCCCCATCACAACGTACGCCTAAAAATAGAATTTATCAATAATGCCAGCACACGCACACAGACATACCCACAGCGGTGTCTGTCCGCATCTGCAAGTGTGTGGGTGTAAATGCTCAGAGCTCACGCTCACCAACTCACACTTCGGCTCTAGCACTGACGTCATTGTGACGAGCTTTTGTTGCGTTGCGTTTGTTACTACGATTCAGGAAGCAGGACACAAACAACAACCACAACAACGACAACAGAATCGTGAGCCAGTTCTGCTGTGCTCTATGGGCCAAGCCAAGTCAGTCAGTCAGTCGCTTAGCAGCCGCGAACGCGAGCAAACACACGCTGCGAAATATTTGGATGAAAATATAGCGCGACCTTCATTGGAACTGTTGTTAAATTATGGAGCTCAGTCGATAAAAACGGACGTTAATACAAAGAATTCATTAGTTTCACGCTAAAAGTTCTTAATAATAACGCACTCGATCTGGGCTAGTTAAAATTCACTAAGCAATCTTTTAGGCGCTATCTATGTATGTATGCGTCTCATTGCTTCTGTTTGTATTTGCGTTCGTGCTTGGAGCTGCGGGTACAGCTGCAACTACGGTGCATAATTATTTGGGTCAAAGCTGCAGCAACAGTAACTACGAGAAACCAGCGAGATAACTTGGCCAGATTGTTGGATTTCCAGATTGCGAAAAGATTTTGCTGTAGTAATCCATTTGTTATGTTCCGTGATGAGAACAAATTATGCTAGTTGTATAGGTATTAAATAAAGAGTTAAATATGGACGTAACACAACCCAAGGTGCACCGTCAGCACCAGCGCCAGCGTCGTACCGAGGCCCGTCATCGTCGTCTTGAACGAGAAGCAGCCGCTGCAGGAGCGACTCCGCCGGAACAAGATGGCCACGATATCACTACGCATACCTTAGAAAGCTGCGCAGCCGCTCTCAATGACACCGCCTCCACTACCACAACAACGTCCACAACTGCGGTGGGTCGCATTAGTGCACAGAGTTCAGCGGACAGCATTGAGCTTGTGGGTTCGCCTAGTCAAACATCCCAGCAGACGGTGGTACTGGTTAATGGACATGCCCTGCCATTGCAGGATACCCTGGAAGAGAGCGCTTCACTAGGAGTTGATGACCTGTTGCCGACAGCTGCTGCAGAAGCAGAACCCAACATAACAAACCACTTAGAATCTCCGACGCAACCTGCAAAGCTGAGCGATGGAAGTCGCAATTCCTCGGGGGATGCAATGAGCCTAAGGGAGACATTGCGGCAGCTTCCGGCGACGCATGGACATCGCTCGCGGCGCAATCATTCCCCGCAGTCACCCGCATTGCGATCGCTTGAGGCGGACTCTTCCTTTCATCGTGGCATATTGGGTTACATGGATCGGGAGTTAA
The DNA here is from genome assembly GCA_035045125.1 of Hypselothyrea guttata. Lineage (NCBI taxonomy): Eukaryota > Metazoa > Arthropoda > Insecta > Diptera > Drosophilidae > Hypselothyrea > Hypselothyrea guttata. The sequence goes on from JAWNNJ010001655.1 coordinate 67,108, forward strand.
AACAGAGCTCACCGACACCTTCGGCGTTGAGTATGGGTGCTTGTAGTAGTGGTGGAGGCGGAGGCGTAGGAGGTGGAGGGGCTTCGCGTAAACAGCAATCGCTGTCAGATCCTCAAGCAAGTCCCGCTCAGCGGTCATTGCGTTCCAGAAATAGTTTTGATAAAAGCCCTCGACGCAAACGTAGCAAATCTGAGTCGCGTAGAAGAAGGGAACGTAAGCTAATCGCTGCCGGCGAGATGGAAGTTCGTCAGGCGAACGAGACGTTGATGCGTTACCTCAAACAATGCTCCGATATGCACGATGCATCTCTGTCAGGAGAACTGGAAATCGATCAAAGCCTGGAAGAGCGACGCGTACATCGCAAGACAAAATCGCAGCGAGACAAGCGGGGTCAGCTTATCAGTAAGTACAGTGTGAGCCTTTTCTGATAACTTTATATAAAGCATACATATGCACACAACGAGGCGTGACAGATGCCATGGCGCGCCATGAAGTACATATCGCTTATGTACTAGAAGATTGTCATATCTCTAAAAAAGTGCGTTTAAAGTTTTCAAGTGCCCTGTATCTTTATGCAAAGCGGAACTTATTTTCTCACGTTCTGTGTATTGATTGTGTCTTATGATAGTCTTAAAGACGAAGAATATATCTTCCCCATAAAATGTTCAAAAATCGTATTAATTCAACATAGAGTTGGTTAAGTTAAACCAAGTTTTTTTTTTACTTAAACTGTTTGGAGTTATTTTGTAATCGACTTAATTAAAAACTTAAATTTCGTATTACTGAAAAGAGTGTATCTTTATTGTAGTACGATTTTTGAATCAATCTTTCATTTCAAACCAGTAAGGTCTTGCAAATGTTATTCCTATTTGGCAAAAGCTTTTGGCAACTCGCATCTGCGCAAACGTCTCCTCTCTCTCTTTTTTATTAATCACTGTGTATCCTTTATATCTTATGCAGGTAAGCTTTACTCAGCTGGTGGGCTATCGTCCATATTGAAGGAACTGGCGGATGATATAGTACCTGGTGAGGGCGAGGAGATCTACAATCCATTCACTCCTGTCGTCTCACCCACAGACGATACGCCCGCGCATATCGATAAAATGTTCTTGCAGACGTCATCAGGCTATCGACCAGTTGAGCAGAGCTACTACAAACGTTCCTTTATGGATACAGACCATGGAGGACCCAGTAACAACAGCAGGACCACCGGCTGCATTGCAGTGGATGGCATATCCGCTGCTGAGCTGGGTGGCGCTGGTCGTTTATTTCGTTTATCCAATGAAAATGGGAACGTTAGCGGGCGAATCGGCTACGGTGATACACGTTGTCTCCTCAATTCTGAAATCAATCGGTAAGTTTTAGATAATGAAATGAAGGGATAATGAGCAGGAATCCAACACATGCATACGTCAGAGGTGTAGTTGGTTTTGTTGAATAATTGACCTAATCGTCATCTCATCAGTCGTACATTCAAATCGTTTATATATTTACCTAATTAAACAAATGATCGCGCTGCGCGCCAATTGAAACGGAAAGTCTTGTATGCATACCCTGTATCATTTTTCCATACATATGTAAAAATCGCTCATATAGTAATTGGAAAATATTTATAAAACATCGTAAATAGCGTAGAAACTTGGCTTCTCTAATAGATGCGGTGCCAGAGAGCGAATAAGCTTAAATTTTTTTTCTTTAATAACTTCTCATAATTAGATATTAACAAATTTGATTGGGGTTTTCAGGTCATAGTATAATATAATAGGAGAAAAATATTGCGAATAAAAACCTACTTACATTCAAAATTGTTTATATCTAATTCATGGGTACATAGTATACATATTTTCTTATTTTCATTACAATTTTTGCACTTCCTTATAATAGTTTTACACCCCACATAATAATTATATTTTTGATCAGTAACACAAGCTAAGTCAATCTAGTCCTGTCTGTCAGTGCCAACGTGTCGGTTTTTCAATTTTATTAGTCCCGCCAGTCAAAATAGATTCTATTGCCAACATAAAACCAGTAAGGACGGAGCTACAGTCGGACGCAACCGACTGTATGAGACCCTGTACTTTGTGTTTTCTTCGCTGTTTCTTATCCGATCGTGATGTAATTCACAGAATCGGTGGAGATTGTCATAGACTACGTACATACCATATCCTAAGTCTTTAGCTGTTAAACTGAAGCTTTAAAACTGAAAACTGTTGCTAATTTGGTTTTTTCGGTTAGTGGAAGAATGGATGGAGTTATCAAAAAATCCAAACTAACTTGATGTGATTGCTGCATAGGAAAACATAAATACCAAAAAATGGTATTTCTAGCTCTTACAGTCTGCAAGATATAGGTGGCTTCTTTGTCTGATCTATCTTCGCTGTTTCTTTTCCGTTGGCAATGTAATTCACAGCATTGACGGATAATGCCATAGGTTGCGTGCATGCTAAATCTCAATTCTGTAGCTTTTAAACTATGGCTGTAGTGGCATTTACATACATTTATAAAAAAATTGTCTGTTACATAACTTCGCTGTTTTATGTCCGAATGCAATGTAATTCACACCATCGACGGATAATTCTATAGGCTACGTACATTCCAAATTACAAGTCTGTAGCTTCATTATTGTGGCTGTCGTGGCACATATACGCATTTTGAAAAGAATTGTCTCTTGCATATCTTCACTACTTCTAATTAGATTCACAAATTAATTTATAGAATCGGTGGAGAATACCATAGACTACGTACATTCCAAATTACAAGGCTGTAGCGCTATTATTGTGGCTGCTGTGGCGCTTTTAGTTTTTGAGATTTTTGAGGTAGGTGTAGATTTTTGATGATTCGCGGATGAAGGAGGCGAAATATTCAAAATCTGAAACAAACTCGTGCTGCTTAGGATAATAGAGAACCTGCATATCAAGAAATGGTGTCTCTATCTCTTTTAGTTGCTAAGATCTAGGTGTTCATACAGACGGACGGACAGACGGACAGACGGACAGACGGACAGACGGACAGACGGACATGGCTATATCGACTCAGCTCGTCGTCCTGAGTCAGAATATATATACTTTGGGGGGTCTACCACGCTTCCTTCTGCCTGTTACACACAGCTGTCAGTTGCACTAAACTAATAGACTCTTTTACTTTTTTAAAGTACAGAGTCTAAAAACTCATATTTACTTCTTTACACTTTTTTAGCACTGGAGTCTCGAGCAATATTAATTTGGCTTGTGTGATTCAACGAATTTGGCTGCTTATATCGAATATTTGTCATGGGTTGCTAGCTGGTCTAGCCTTGGCACATCTCTTGTTCGTGTTAAGTAGCCATCCAACGGACTGGGCAAAGGTCATCAATAGCATAAGTTATCCAGAAAAGACTACGTCAACGCCAGCTACTGCAGCAACAACAGTGACAACACAGATTCCCCACATGTTAATAGAACTGAACAATGCCAATAAACTAACGGAATCGGCAATGGGAATAGTATTGGGTACAGGACCGGAAACAGAACCGACAACGGCTTCATTCACAAATAACTCCGAAACATTGGCATTGATAAGCGACTACGCTGGATTCGCCGAAATATACTTGAACACATTCTACTGCTTGGCCATAATATGCCTGGTTTCTGTTTTTGATCGGTGAGTACAAATGTAAAAGCTAAACAAAATTTTTTGTAAAAATTACTTTTTCACAAAAGCAAATTGTATTTTTTACCTCTTGAGAGAATATAATTTTCAAAAGGATAAAATGATAATAATAGTTGAAGAATTCTTGAACCCCACGCAATTGGTTATCCGCATATCAGATTTTCCTCAACAAAATCAATTGCCATATATGCTCCGTTCTTATATAGTACTTACTTACAAGTCTTCATAAAAGTCTATTTAGTTGACTTGTGTCTCTCGAACCAACACTTGCTAAATTTAGAAAATGAAAGTCATATTAATTTAGTTTAACTAGTTTGTTACGGTGTGCGTGCTAGTAATTTCTAACGTAAAGAATAAAAAGTAGGAGGATATACAAGACCACATTGCCCTCAAAAAAAAAAAAAACCCGTTACTGGCTCAAGGTGAATACCCTTGAAGTAAGCAGCCCACATTTCATTGAAAAAATAATTCGCAAAACCTTCAAAAGAACTAATTGTGTGAGGACTCTCTATAAATAATTTCTTATCCAGACACGAAGGGTTGCTTGTGTGTTCAGACGTGGTTAGTGTGAAAACGCCTCTTCTGGCTGTACTCTATATTAGCACCACTTAAAAGTGCGTTACATATAATTTGTGGGTTACAATTTCTTGTCTTTTTACCCAGAGTGGGTTTTAGATGCATACTATGCATACTATTCCACAAAAGTTGGAATCTTTTTTGTATTCATATACAAATTCGGGAATCATATTCTTCAGTAAGTAGTAAGAGTTTGGTTTAGATTTTGGTTACTTTCTTATAAATATTCTATTATATTTAACTATTTTGAAAAGCTCATTGAAACATTTGAATATAAAAAGTTTATAAACAGTTCAACATAGAATGTTGTTATTCGGATTATATGTATACTCTCTTCTGTTACATATACATATTTAACTATCCTGAAAAGCACATTGAAGTCGGTTAATAAACACAGGAGAATCTACGTAATATTGCAGGCATTGCATTGGCGCACGTAAGAGAGTTAAATGAGGAAGCATTGTTGCTACGCTTCGTGTGACAGTTTTATTCAATTTTTCAATTTTATATAAAATAAAGGGCACCGGGTATTGTACAGTCGGGCCCGTCCGACTGATCTGCTCCGACTTTCTGCTTCTTTGAAGACCATGCACTTTGTTTTGACATTTTTACGCCATATAAATAATCTCAAACCTCATATATATATGCTTATATATGTATAATATAATGGATTTAAACTTTGCTCTTTTTGCGTAAGCCACTCACACAAAACATACACAGTCTCACTCAGCAGCACTCTTGACCTTTAAGGCTAGCAGCTGTTCGCTTTAAGTGTTTGTGTGGGGGTTGTGTGTCATTGGTTAGCTTTTCGGCTGCACGGTTTTTACTGTCCACCATCTTCATGTTGATTCTATACACTCAGTCTTTTAGCCGTATGATTTTATGCGTATTTAGTTGCTCCAATCCCATTCTGAAGCGAACATACGTACTTATAAACGTGAATGGCTAGACTCAGGTGCTGAAGATGTTGCTGCTTCTACTTTTCAAATGCAACTATCGCAACGTGTTTACATTGGTTGTATTCACCAGGTTACCGCTCATTAGATCGATCACCCAATAACCGATAAAATGCAACCCTTCACTTCGTGTAACCTGGTAATTTTGCGACTTGCAACAGTCTTGGATGCAGCAAGTCCTGAAATAATTAATTATTCCAACGGTAACCTAGTGAATACAAGCCATGATGCTGGGTTTCCAGTGCAAGTTCAAATTCGTAGTTTTTCGAACTGTGGACTCGATTGCGTGAGATTTTTAAAACTTTGTGAAAATTTTACAGGAGAACGTTTTTTTCGCGAGAACGCGTCTGAAATTCGCAGCAAATCTGGCGCTTGCGATATAATTGACAGGCTGATATCTCAGTAAATACGCAAGATAAAATTATGAAATTTTTTGTGTGGATGAGTTGAACATAATTGCATCAAAAACCGAAAATCCAAAAAAATGTTGGTTACGTCTTTTTCGCGGGAAGGGCTCGACATGGTCTACTACTGTCGGTTACGTCCGACAGTGTCATATTTGCTTAATAAATTTTAATATACATCCGTCTCTTCTTTGCAGAATGGACATTTGTCGTTGGAGTTTCTCGAATGCTAGTGAATTAATATCGTTTCGTTGGCTAATTATTACAATGATTTATGTCGCAATAATAATTTTGACCATATGCTCCGATTCGATTGACGAAAAACTATATCTGATCAATAATAATGCAAACGTTACCCTTACCAAACAGGAACTGGTAAGTTATTCAATCAATCTACATAATATCTGTCATTAATATCATTTAATATATCAATAGTTGAGTAATACTGTGCAGAGTGTGTGGAGCAGCTTATCGGTGACGAGAAGCATTGCAGCTATATCCGGATGGATAATGATAGGCCTGACACCCCAAGAGGACTTGCTTTATGAGCATCTGATTGATCTTACCAAATATCAATTGACAAATAATTGAGTTTAAGTAAATCTATTTATACAGAAATATTGTAAATATTTGGTAGTGAAAGTGGACAAAACTAATAATTACATATGTAGCTGCTGTTGTTTGACAATTGGCTTTTTGTATTTAACCTATAGTGAAAACGAGTTTACCTAATTCACCTTCATAAACCCAATAACTTGAATGTCTAGAGAATTAAAAACAATATAATATTAGGCTTTAAAGATGTATAACAAACTGTATTGGCAAGAACTATGCTGATTATATTAATGCCCTTCACTGGCCGCTAGAACAAAATATTTAGTTAATTAAGTATACCAGATACTATTTTGGATATTAAAAATTTCGACTATAATTCGAAATGCAATACATACAAAAGTTCTTGTATTACAATAATATTAAGTTAATATACATATATATATAATTTATGTATATATATCTTTATATGTATATAACTAATAGATATTATTTTAAGAAAACATATCGTCTTTAATACCCACATTGCGTATAACATATAATCGTTTGAGACAGGAGGCTTCTTAGTAATTACAGTGTGTATTGGTTATATGCATCTAAATACAATACACGCGATTTTTCAAAATATATATACACATACATATTAAAAAAAATGCTCGCTATAATTTGTTGGGATCTTTTTCAGTTGCTGTACAATAATAATAACAGGAATATAAAAATCATTTCTTTGAACGAAATATGCAAAACAGTTGTTTAATCAGCAGGTGCAAAATTACAGTTATAATAAAAACAATTTTTGAAAAATATCATATAAAGCACAGCAATGATTCTTCTTCCTTTTTTGTGTATGGCATGTTTAAAGGCCGCGCTGACAGAGAGCGATCGAGGCAATGCACACCGGTCCATGTCAATGTCAAAAATTTTGCGAAATTAAAAATATTGAGATATATATCTGAAATTTGGTGCACTACATATGTAGTTATTGGATATGCAAAGCTCATGCAAAAAGTTTGCACGATCGGTCCACGCCTTCCTTACCGGCCCATATAAACATCAACATTGTTCATACGTGCGGTTGGCCTATCGATATTGCGGTCTGCTTTCCTTGTCTTAGATTTTAGTTTTCTTAGGCAACACTAAGTTTATACAAAAAGTTCGTTAAAACAGCAGTTTTATTAAGTTTTTTTTTCCCCCGAATGTGCTTATGTTATACAAAAGGTACGTTTTCTCCACCGGGCAATGCCTCCATAACTCATTTTGGCATTTGTTAATCAATAATTAAATAATATACTACTACTACTAAGTGATATTTAAGTGAAAACGTCGCAAGAATTTAAATTTGCCCGCTTAATAACAAAATGTGTTATTTGTGTGACCGTATCCACCGTATGCAAAATATAAAACAAACTTGTACTGCTTACTGATTAGGAGACTCTAAATCCCGAATATGGTGTCTCTAGCTCTTATTGTTACTGAGATCTAGGTGGTCATACAGACGGACAGACAGACAGACAGACAGACAGACAGACAGACAGACAGACAGACGGATAGACGGACATGGCTATATAGACTCGGCTTGTCGTCCTGATCAAGATTATATATACTTTGTGCGTTCTGCCACGCCACCTTTTGGGTGTTACACACATTTCCTCTTTGCACTAAGTTAATAGACCCTTTTTACTTTTTTAAAGTAAAGGGTCTAATGATGCAAGTGTTTATACCTAACAGCTGTTCGGCCATTGAAAACAAACAAGACAATCTGGAGAATTGCTGCGATATTGCTAAGTTATTATCTTTTGTGATTTGAATGCGCTTTGCATTTTCAACTATTTAGACCCTTTACTTTAAAAAAGTAAAAAGGGTCTATTAGTTTAGTGCAAAGAGGAAATGTGTGTAACACCCAGAAGAAGGCGTGGCAGACCCCACAATGTATATATATCCTGGATCAGGACGACAAGACGAGTTGATATAGCCATGTCTGTCCGTCTGTTCGTCTGTCTGTCCGTCTGTATGAACACCTAGATCTCAGCAACTATAAAAGCTAGACACCATATTCGGGATTCAGGTTCCCCTATTCAGTAAGCAGCACGAGTTTGTTTTAGATTTTGGATACCTCCCCCCTTTACCACGCAAACCGCAAAAAGCTACTGCAGCCACAGCTTTGAAGTTATTAACTTGTAATTTGGTATATAGCTAGCTTATGACAATGTCTATTGATTCTGTGAATTTCGTTACGATCGGATAAGAAACAACGAAAACATGGAAAAGACAATAAGCGTCACTGGGCAGAGGGGGGGTATGTCGCATGCACTCGCATACGTACCTTGCCTCTATGTGTGAGTGTGTGTATCAGCGTGACCGTTTATGGTATTTTAAATACTTTTTGGTATTTTATGAGCTCTGATTTGGCTGAAAAGTATTTTAATGGTATGTAGGTATTTAGTGGCATTTTTCTTAGATTTTATGGTATTATATGGTATTTTCGGCTTGGTCACACTTCAACAAATGTGACGCTGTGATGAAATTGTAATGAAATCTGCGAACAAAATTGTGATAGATAAAAAGAAAACTTAAGATGAGCAACAAACAAAAATATCGAGCTGAGTGGGAGACCATACCAGAAAATCAAAAATGGCTGGGCGGGAGTGCTAATAAAATGGATGCGCACTGCAAAGCGTGCCAGACCGACATATTGAGTAGGCTGGCGTCGCTTAAGCAGCACGCGGCCACACAAAAACACAAAGAGAATATGAAATTCTTCTGTGGAAAATCAAAGGTGAGTTCTTTATATGCTTTTAAATTATATGTAAATAATAACTTTTCTTTTTTCAGATTCAATCGTTTTTTCAAGAGTCGGAGCACACTCTTACTGCCTCTGTCAAAAAGGCAGAAATTATGTTCGCTGCAGTGGTTGCTTAACATAATATTTCAATGCGAGCAATGGACCATATAAGCGATGTCATTAAGAATGCGTTTTCCGATAGTGACATTGCGCAAGGGTTTTGCTGCAAACGCACCAAAACAGCGTCGCTTACGTACAATGTACTGGCACCTGTAATGAAGGAGCAACTGATCTCTAGCATGAAACGCGGCGTTTCTGCAGCGGGAAGGCCTGTGTTCTCCATAATCATTGATGAAGAAGACTTGTAAAAGAAACTTAAAAGACTGGACAGTTCCTTTATTATTTAATTTTAAAGAAAATGTTATAAAATTAATTTTAAGCATTTAATTAGTTTTAAGACTTTAAATATTGAATACGAAAGCATATTGTTTTGTTAGACTGAAATATTATTTTTCTTGTAAATGAATGAATAAAAATGAAAATAAAAAAATGAATTAAATAACAAAACTTTTTTTGCAATGGGATTATTTTTTTTTTTATATATAAGTCAATTATTATTTTTTTACACATTTCATATAATTATTTGAATTTCCAGAGGATTTATTTGTTATGGTATTTATTGTGGTATTTTATAAAATGTGAAAAAGTATTTTATAGTATATTTTTGAGGCCAAAGTGGTATTTTTCGTTTGGCCCGGCGCGGTCACACTGGTGTGTATGTGCAACTGAGTGAGTGATACGTGTGTGTGTGTACATTTTAAACAAAGTACAGGGTCTCCTACTGTCGGTTTCATCTGATCTGCCCCGTCCATATATTTATTGTTAAAATAGGGCATTTGGAATTAATGTTGTATCGGCCCATTTATTATTTTGCTCTTATAATTCATTTCGCCTAGTTTTATTTCAGTCATTTAAGTTTTGCGGGCGTTATTAAATTTATTAACTGTAATAAACAGCTGTTTGCTATCGATATCATTTTTGTATCGAAAATACTAAATTGTATCGAAATACTAGGCAAGATACGGCCACACTTCTCGCATAATAGTCGCATCTTGGATTATGCGGCTCTTCTTCTACCCACAGAGGGCTTATGGCAAACGCAGCGAAATATTCCATTTCGTAATGCATCCTCAGTATAAACAGCCTATAATAGTTGCATCTTGGATTACGCGGTTCTTCTTCTACCAACAGAGGGCTTATGGGAAACGCGGCTACGTAATCTATTTTGTGATGCATCGCCCAATCTAATCAGGCTATTTTAGTTTTCGAAATCTTAGCGTTTATACAGACATACAGATGGACAGACTGGCAGACAGGGCTAAATCGACTCGGTTTGTCACCCTGATCCAGAATGAGTTTCAGCTTATTTGATGCAGTCGAAAAAATTTCAGGAAGAGTGCCATAACTTATGATCCAAAATAGATATCAACCAGTAAGGACGGAGCTACAGTCGGACGTAACCGACTGTAGAAGACCATGTACTTTGTGTTTTCTTCGCTATTTCTTGTCCGATCGTAATGTAATTCACAGCATCGATGGATATTGTCATAGACTACGTACATACCAAATCCTAAGTCTTTAGCTGTTAAACGGTAGCTTTAAAACTGCCAGCTGTGGCTAAATTGGTTTTTAAGTTACCGAAGGAATGGGAGGAGTTATCAAAAAACCGAAACAAACTTGGTCTGATTGGTGCATAGGAGAACCTAAATACCAAAAATTGTATTTCTAGCTCTTATAGTCTGCAAAGATCTAGGTGGTTTCTTTGTCTGATCTATCTTCGCTGTTTCTTTACCGTTCGTAATGTCGTTCACAGCATTGATGGATAATGCCATAGGCTGCGTACATGCGAAATCCCAAGTCAATAGCTTTTAAACTGTGGCTGTAGTGGCGCTTACATACATTTATAAAACAATTTACTGCAGCATTACTTCGCTGTGTTTTCTCCGTTTGTAATGTATTGTAATGTATTCAATAGGCGACTTACACGCCAAATTACAAGTCTGTAGCTGTAATATTGTGGCTGCAGTTGCACATAAATACATTTCCAAAAACATTGTCTATTGCATATCTTCGCTATTTCTATTTTAAATCATAATTTGATTTAAAGCATCGGTGGAGAATGCCATAGACTACGTACATGCCAAATTGCAAGTCTGTAGCTTTTTTATTGTGGCTGCTGTGGGCGATTATATGTAGTTTTAGAGATTTTTGAGGTAGGTGTACATTTTTGATGATTCGCGGATGAAGGAGGCGAGTTATCAAAAGTTTGAAACAAACTTGATCTGCTTGCATTAGCTGACTACCTAAATCCGGAAAGGTTGTGTCTCTAGCTTTTTTAGTTGCTGAGATCTAGGTGTTCATACAGACAGACGGACAGACGGACATGGCTATATCAACTTAGCTCGTCGTCCTGAGTCAGAATTTATATACTTTGTGGGGTCTACCACGCTTCCTTCCGCCTGTTACATACATCTGTCAGTTGCACTAAATTAATAGACCCTTTTACTTTTTTAAAGTACAGGGTCTAAAAAATTAATAATGCAATTTTAAAGAATGTTGTATCTTCTTCCAAAATAAGTTTTAATTTATTCATTAACAAATATTCAATGGGCTTTAATTATAAAACAAAACAAATAACAGCCTTTTCAAATGGTGCAGCTTATTTGATGCATCACATTAATAACTAAAAACCAGTAAGGACGGAGCTACAGTCGGACGTAACCGACTGTAGGAGACCCTGTATTTTGTGTTTTCTTCGCTGCTTTTTATCCGATCGTAATGCAATTCACAACATTGATGGAGAAGGCCATAGACTACGTGCATGCCAAATCCTGTATATTTACCATTAAAATCATAGCATTAAAACCGAAAACTGTTGTAAAATTGTTTTTCAATTAGCGGTCCAATGCGCAGAGTTATCAAAAAACTTAAACATATTTGATGTAATTGCTGCATTGGAGAACCTAAATACCAAAAAATTGTGTTGCTAGCTCTTATAGTTTCTAAGATCTCGTTGGCTGTTTTTTGTTTTTCGCGGTTAGCGTGTGAATGAGGAGAGATATCAAAAATCTAAAACAAACTTGATCTGCTTGCAGTATAGGAGAATCTACATACCGAAAATGGTATCTCTAACTCTTATAGTTGCTGAGATCTAGATTTTCATACGGACGGACAGACGGACAGACGGACATGGCTATATCAACTCAGCTCGTCGTCCTGAGTCAGAATATATATAGTTTGTGGGGTCTACCACGCTTCCTTCTGCCTGTTACACACAGCTGTCATTTGCACTAAATTAATAGACCCTTTTATTTTTTTTAAAATACAGGGTCTAATAAGCTATATTTTTCCAAATTTTTTCAAATTTAATACTTTGTATGATAGCCTTTTTGGCTGATGACATATTTTAGCCGTTTTGGCATCGAGTCAACCAGTTTTTGGGTGTATTCCGGCTGAATTTTATGCCACTCCTCTTGCAATGCCACTTTTAAGGAATCCTTGTTCGTTATTTTGTGATTGCGGATGTTCCGTTCCAATAATGCCCACAGATTCTCAATCACATTAAAATCGGGACTTTGTGCTGGCGGTTGCATGACATGGGGGCAATTCCAAATAAGCTAGGATTGCACAATTCCTGACTTATGCTTCGGGTCATCTTGGTAATAGAGAAAATTGGGCCGTATACCAAGTTGATGGCCACCTGGATCCGATGGAGTGTGCTACGGCATTGCGCTTATGGTTTATGTAAACCTTTGTTAAAGTTGTTGAATTTGTCCGTTGAGTCTTGGTCGTTTCCACAAATTTGGAAGGAGTCTTACATAATTCCCCTCCTTAAAAAAGGAAACAAGTCTGATGCAAATAATTATAGAGGTATACATATCTAAGTTGTCTGCTATTCCAAAAATGTTTATGAAGCTGATAAATTCTCAAATTCAACATTTATGTAAATCTATTATTTCACCTATGCAACATGGATTCGTGAAAAATAGATCTAAAACCACTAACTTATTGGAATTCACTTCTCTCGTAATTAAGGGATTTTAAAATAAAATGCAAACGGATGTAATTTACATGATTTTAGTAAAGCGTTTGATTCGGTAAACCATTCGCTTCTCCTACACAAACTTGACCTTTTAGGGTTTCCTAAAAATTTAACTTTATGGATTTCTGACTACCTTTTAGGTCGGTTTCAAAAAGTATATTTCAAGGACTCTGTCTCTAAGCCAGTTATTGTAACTTCTGGAATACCTCAAGGTAGTCATCTGATCCCTTACTATTTAGATTATTTATAAATGATTTGCTCTCAATTTTTAAATACTCTCGGGTTCTTATGTACGCTCATGATGTAAAAATTTGTCTATCCTATTGCGACTCCGAGGCGAGCTGTTTTTTGCAAAATGATTTGGATATTTTCCACTTGTGGTGCTCCACAAACCTGCTAAATTTAACCCTCTAACGGGCAAACAGGCAGCGCAAGCAGCGCAGTCGCGAATTTTTACGCTCAGCCCGGCAAGACCGTCTACAGATGGTCAATGAATTTTTTGTGCAAATCAACATTTATATTCATTTATGCATTAGAAAAAAATTTATTTCAATAAATATATTGGCTGAGTTATCAGTAAAAAAAATCCGAAGTAGAGTGGACAAATTTAAATATTTTTTTTTTTTTGCAAAAACTACTTTTGTCAAGGGGTATTTTTTCTGAGTTTTTTCAAATTTTCAAGTTCAGACGATGATTGTAATTGAACGCGTGGGTGAAATATACCTTAAAAGAATGGAAATTTAATTTTAAAGATATATCAACAGTTTGATCGCTGGACGCCAAAAACTGGAGACCGTCTTTAGACGTTAGAGAGTTAAATTGTAGTAAATGTAAATTAATGTCTTTTTATAGGGGTACTCCCATTTGAATTCTTATAAGCTTGCCAATACAGTTCTGAAGCGAGTCGAATTATTTAATGATTTCGGTATTCATTTTGGTCCAAAACTTAAATTTGATAAGCATATCTCACCAGTCGTTGGTAGGGCTATGGGAGTCCTTGTATTCATTAAGCGCTGGTCAAAGGAGTTCAGTGATCTGTATACTACTAAAACCCTGTATACTGCTCTAGTTCGCCCTATTCTGGAATATGGATGCTGTGTTTGGCGTCCCCAGTACAAAGTCCACCAAGATAGAATTGAGTCGGTGCAGAATCAGTTTCTTCTTTTTGCATTGCGTAATCTTAATTGGGATACTAACACTCGACTTCCTCCGTATCGAAGTAGACTTTTGTTAATTAATCTTCCTTCTCTTTCTGACCGTAGAACAATGCTTTATGTCATGTTTATGCACAAGTTAATTAATGGTGAAGTCGACTCTTTCGAGTTGATATCCCAAATTAGATTTACTGTTTCGGTTAGAAATACTAGAAATTTTATTCCCTTATCTGTTTCTCGCTGTAGTACTAATTATTCTATTCATACCCCTTTCAGAGTTCTTTGTAGTGAGTACAATAGCTTTTTAGACTCTGTACTTTAAAAAAGTAAAAGAGTCTATTAGTTTAGTGCAACTGACAGATGTATGTAACAGGCAGAAGGAAGCGTGGTAGACCCCACAAAGTATATATATTCTGACTCAGGACGACGAGCTGAGTTGATATAGCCATGTCCGTCTGTCCGTCTGTCCGTCTGTCCGTCTGTCCGTCTGTCCGTCTGTCCGTCTGTCCGTCTGTCCGTCTGTCTGTATGAACACCTAGATCTCAGCAACTAAAAGAGATAGAGACACCACCTTTCCGGATTAAGGTAGTCAGCTAATGCAAGCAGATCAAGTTTGTTTCAAACTTTTGATATCTCGCCTCCTTCATCCGCGAATCATCAAAAATCTACACCTACCTCAAAAATCTCGAAAACTATAAACGCCACAGCAGCCACAATAATAGCGCTACAGACTTGTAATTTGGCATATACGTAGCCTAAGGTATTCTTCACCGATGATATTAATTTATTTATGATTTGAATTGGAAATAGCGAAGATATGCAAGAGACAATTTTTTTTTAAATGCATGTATGTGCCACTGCAGCCACAATAATAAAGCTACAGACTTGTGATTTGAAATGTACGTAGCCTATTGAATTATCCATCGATGCTGTAAATTACATTACAAACGGAGAAGAAACAGCGAAGTTATGCACCAATGAATTGTTTTATAAATGTATGTAAGCGCCACTACAGCCACAGTTTGAAGGCTATCGACTTGGGATTTGGCATGTACGCAGCCTATGGCATTATCCATCAACGCTGTGAATTATATTACCAACGGAAAAGAAACAGCGAAGATAGCGCAGACAGAGAAGCCGCCTAGAGCTTGCAAACTATAAGAGCTAGAAATACCATTTTTTGGTATTTATGTCCTCCTATGCAACCATCAGATCAAGTTAGTATGGGTTTTTTGATAACTCCTCTCATTCCTCCGCTAACCGAAAAACCAATTTAGGAACAGTTTGCAGTTTTAAAGCTCAAGTTTTAAAGCTAAAGATTTGGGATGTGGCATGTACGTAGACTATGACAATTCCCATCGATGATGTGAATTACATTACGATCGAATAAGAAACAGCGAAGAAAACACAAAGTACAGAGTCTCCTACAGTCGGTTGCATCCGACTGTAGCTCCGTCCTTACTGGTTTAACATTATTTCTAGTGCCAACTCTGTGCTTCTACTAAGATGAACGCTCCTGCTTGGTGTCGCTGGACCACTTGAACATGTATGTCAACGCCCAGAGATTCTAGCTGACGTGTTAACACCTATCATAGGCGCAGATTTTCTAAGCCATTTTGATCTCTTGGTCGACAACAAAACGAAGCATGCTGGTTGACAACAAAACATCCCTTCGCACACAAGGAACTTTATCAAAACCCGCTGAAGCAACGATCGTATCACATATCTCAAACAGCGATGTTACATGCTTACTTGAGGAATTCAAACAGTTATCCGGGTTTAATCACAACAAACAACCATCACCGTCTAATGTAACTCATGTCATTGAGACCATTGGTTCCGCAGTTTTTTCACGGCCCCGAAGACTAACTGGAGTAACTTACCGCAGCGAAGAAGGAGTTTGAATACATGGTGCAGCGTGGGATTTGTCGGCCATCCAAAAGTAATTGGGCAAGCCCGCTTCATATGGTGCGAAAACATGATGGTAGTTGGATGCCAAGTGGAGATTTTAGAGCTCTCAATGCCAAGACAGTTCCTAGCCGATAACCTTTACCATTTACTCACGATGTTACCAATATCCTATTCAACAAATGCGTTTTCTCAGTTATCGATCTGCAAAGAGCTTACCATCACATCTCAATAGAGCCAATGACGTTCCAAAAACGGCAATCATCACCCCGTTTGGTTTATTTGAGTTTTGCTACATGACTTTTGGGCTACGAAACGCATCTCAAACATTTCAACGATTTATGCACAACATAATGCGAGATTTCGACTTTGCGTTTGTGTATATTGATGACATTCTAATTGCCTCAACCAGTCTGGAACAACATAAACAACATTTGCGATCCGTTTTTCAGCGTCTAAGTGACAATAATCTGACCATCAACGCAAGTAAGGGTTAATTCGCACAAACGCAGGTCCAGTTTCTTGGTCACAAAATCAGCTCAGAAGGATTTCTTCCGTCGGAGACACGGGTCTCAGCTGTTCGAAATTTTCCACAACCGGAAACTGCTAGCCAACTGAAACGATTCCTTGGAATGCTGAATTATTATCGTCCGTTTATGGCGAACGTCGCACACAAACAAACTGTATTGCAGTCACTCATCAAGGGCAACAAAAAGAATGATAAAACTCTTGTGAAATGCGACAAACGCAATCCTCTCGTTAAGCACTGATGCGTCACATAGCTCGTCGAGACAACGAAGTAGCAGACTTACTCTCTCGTGATAGCTCAATTAACGAGATTGATTACAATGCCATTGCTGATGCACAAGAATCCGATACAGAGCAACAGAATCTTCTACAAAACAACAATTCGTCCCTTTGTTTCAAGCAAATATCGATGCTTAACTCATCATCATCCTTTTATTGATACGTCAAAGATGCCATTCGACCGTTTGTTCGGAAATCAATACGCAAGCAGGTTATTGAAAAATTGTACAGTTCATCACCTGCAAATCTTATGGAAGTACCCCATCCTGGCTCAGCGATCTCATCCAGGATGGCCTCCTCGAGCGCGGACAAGTCCCCGTGACTGAGGCATACCCGCGGGTAATCCACGGGTACCACGGCCACCTTAACCCTTTTTGCGGTCTCAGAATAGGACACGCGGGCTGTGGTGTGCGCTTTTGAGGCTGAAGACCTATTTTTGACAGCCGTTTTTGCTGCCACTGTAGGGGATGGGCTCTGCTCCGAAGGGGGCGAAGTAGCCTCCGCGATGGAGCCCGCCGGACATGCCCGTTTGGGTGTGTCGGTGGGCGGCGTCAGAGTGCAACTCGTTCTCTTCGGTGCTGGAGTGGCTGGAGCGTTCTGCCCCGTTTCCGCCCTTGACTCAAGGATCTTGGCTCGCGCCGCCTCAGGAGTCATTCCCTGCTGGAGGTATCTAAGATACCATTTCACCCGCGACCCGCACAGATTCCTTCTATGCGGGTCATCGAGTGCGCCTGGTTGGTCCCGCGGGGGAAGCGGCTCCTGCTTCCTCTGCAGCGGTTTCCGTTGCGGATGTGGTTGAGCTGCAGGCCGAGATGCCGCCGCATTTACCGTCCGCGCAGGAGTGGCTAACGCAGTGTTGGGTGTGGGGATGCTAGCCACCACAGGTGCAGGCCGCGCAGATTGCGCCTTCTGCGCAGTTGATGCACCCCTAGCCGGGGCGCGACTGCGTGGAGCATTAGCTACCACGGGTCGCACACCGTCTAGGTGTGCATCCTCATATTGTCTAGCAATATGAGCCGCCGGCAATTCCGGGGAGATAAGTTTTTTTACGTTTTTGGATTTCATTGGATCCCACGAGTTGCGGTGAAATAAAAAGGTCCACCCGGGCAGAGAACCGCCGTACCCGGGTAAGGCTGAATGGAACAGGCGGTCGCCACTTGCCTGAGCACACCGTTAGCAACTGAGCTTTTTGTTAACCCGGGCCCTCAGCCTGGCCGACTTATAGCACGGTACGATTGACACGTTCGTCCGGCCCGGGGTGAGATGTTGTTGGGGAGAGGAATTAGACGGGTAGAAGTGTAGGATAGGGGGTGTGTGAACCTATGCTTTTAAAGGCGGAATCACAAGCGCCTTGTCGGTGCCCCAACGTAGGATGCACCCGCTGTTTGTCCGGGGCTGTTAATTACAGGTTGCCCCGCTATTCACAACTAACCTCTCATTGAGAGGCCGTTCGCTATCCGCAACCTGCGACCCGCCTGGTGGCCTCAGCTTAGCCCCTTCAGAACCATCTCACAAGTTCTTTAGGTTCCCGGTGCTATCGATATAAAAGTAATGTACATTTGGATTACTTTTCAGCACTTTACACAAAAATAAAAAGCGGATAAAAAAGGTCAGACAAAAATAAAAAAAGGACAGATAAAAGGCTAGGGGATGTTTTCAATTTTTTCCGGCTGACGCAGTTAAAAACCGGACAGATCTGTCCGGAAAAAGGACAAAACGGCAACACTGCCCGTATGTATAATGAAGTTTTGAAAATTATTAAATTATATTCTTGCATATAATTCAAAGGCGGCGGGATGTTAACGTTAAGTTTGAACTGCTTTTAATTGTATATACTCATAACTGTTACGTTTTCGGAGTAACGCTACTTATGTATATTAAGGAGCAAGACTCCATACTTTTTTCTGTGCGATCACTGATATTTCACAACTTGAAGGAAGCACACACGAAATAAAGCGCACAGTAAATTATTTTGAATATTCACCCCCTACAACGAAACTTATTTGTGATTATTACTTTTAAAACCTGGAAATCCGCCCCACGACAACAGGTTTTATATTTATATTTTATTTATAATATTTCATTTAAAGCTTATATGTGTAATTTAGACTTTTGTATACATATAGTATCTTCAATATTATTATATTTATACCCTGTACCCATTTGAAATGGGAAAAACAGGGTTAATAACTTTGTGCGAATGTATGTAACAGGCAGATGGAGGCGTGGCAGACCCCACAAACTATATATATTCTTGATCAGGGAGACGAGCTGAGTCGATTTAGCCCTGTCTGTGTCTGTGTATGAACGCTGAGATTTTCTAAACTATAAAAGCTAGAGAAGCCGTTTTGGTCTTGAAAGGTGTGTACCATACGCAGATCAAGTTTATTTCATATCTTGGATGCCACGCCCCTGTAGCCTACAATGTATGAAATAAAATACATTCGCCAATTTAAGAGACACTGAGCTATTTACAATAATTCTGTTTTCAGTAGTTTGTAGGTCTATGCCATACGCAGATGAGGCTTTGTTAAAATTTTGGATGCCACGCCCCATTTACGCCTTAATCGATAAAAACCGAATAACAACCGTAATATTGAACATAGAATGTTGTTATTTGGAATATATACTCTCTTTCATTATATTTAACTATCCTTAAAAGCGCATTAAAATCGGTTGATAAACACAGGAGTTATTAGCGAAACAATATTGCAGGCGGCATCTCGCTCGCCCTCTAGCAGCGCGGCCGTTAAAGCTGGCGCACATAACACAGTAAGAAGAAAAATTGCTGCTACGTTTTGTATGACAGCTTTATATAATTATATTTAAAATATTGGGTACAGGGTATTCTACAGTCGGGCCTGTCCGACTGATCTGCTCCGCCCATTCTGGTTTTCTTATATTTCTTTATTATATGTAATCCTGCCCGGCTAGACTTATGTGCCCCCATGTTGGGTGCCACATTCTGATAATCTACCGGTGCACTACCTACAATGTAAGTAGCGCAAGTGCCGCTACCCCACATAAAACTGATGAACCCTAAAAGACCATCACTTTCACTAGAGCAGACTCAAAACAACCTTTCGGGACCCGTTAACAAACTAGCTCTTTCCGGGAGGGTGGGTTGTTGTTGTTATAGAGCCTGCACGGACACGCAGAAACTAAATAATTTTATAGAGTCCCTATATCCCTAATATAAGACCGCATGGTCAAGAATTCCAACAAAAACACTAACCATAACCCAGGAGGGGAAAATAAAGGGGAAATTTAAAAGAAAGGAGAAAGGAAAGGATTCACAATTACTTGATTTCTTGATCTTACGACAGAGGAGTGGTCTGAGGTGATATTCGACCCTCTCCTTCTGCACCCGACCCGACCATGATCTGCTACAAACAAAATGGCTGCAGATCCCCTTGTGTGTGTCTAATTCAGAGGTGCCCAAACTGAGAATACAGAAGAGCAAGCACACAAATAAAAACACCAATACATAGACGCAAGCATTTTTTTGTTTCAATTTGCTGCACTGAAAAAAAATTATGTGAATATTTTTAATGAAAAGATCGTGAAGATCCAATTTGAAACGAGAATAAACATTTTCATTTCAATCAAGAAATATCAACTTAAAATCCACACAACAAATTATTTATATTTTCATTAATTTTAGTTAAATGTGCTCTGCGATTGCGCACATTCTGATCGAAATAAATAAACAGAATTGATTTCGCTCACTGCATGTATTTCGGCAACACAACAACAAAGCGCATAAAATTCCAAGCAAAAAACCCTAGCTTGCGAGAGCACACAGTGGGGGTTTTAGCCTCGCTAGCGGCATTTAATTACAAATTTTAAAATCATTTTATTAATAATATTTTATGCAAAGAAATTTTTATTTTATTAGCAAAAATGTGTCAATCATTTTTATATCAATTGTAAATATTATTTTTAATTTGTTTATAAAATAATAATGTACAAAAATATTTATATAAAAAATTAAAATATAACAAAACATTTTAAAAAATAAAAAGACAATAAAAAAAATTTGTAAAAACATTTTATAAACCTAATAATATTTTGATTTTTCTTACAAGTTATTATTTAAATGCCGCTAGCAAAGCCAAATGGCCCACTGTGGAGCGACGACGCGTGGCGACGCTGAGTCGGGGGAGCAGGCAGAAATGAGTGGAATGAGAAAAACCAAGGCGATTTGTTTGTGTAATATGCTTTGCTTACGAGAGAGAGCGCTCACACATACGGTGCGGCTCTCCCCATAAGAAAGAGCAACAGCCCTATCTAAGGAGCAACGAGAGCTATGGCTTGGGCACCTCTGGTCTAATTCATTTTAATTCAGAACCCTATGACACAGAAACTACGAAATTTAGACCATAATTATTTCATTTATTGTCATTGTGCTCAATAATGTTTTAATGTTTGTTTCAGGCATATTGGTTTTCTATTTTATTTTAGTTTTTAAAACAAAAAGACATTTTTAATACATGTGTATATGCAAAGCGAATATTTATTTTCATTTGTGCAACCCAATTTGACTTTTTGACTTGAAATTGTGTTTGTTCAACAAATTGTTTTTGAATTAAGTGTTTAGGTAGAGAAATTTTTAATGCAATTAATCTATATCATTCAGTTTTTGTTGGGCATTTTTAAACTGTTGAGTTTTAGTACAATTAATTCGAAATAATTTTTAAATTGTTTTATGTAAATGTATTGCTATAAACAATTTTAATTAATGGGTGGTGTAATGTCTATATATTTTAAATGTCTATATGCTTTAAATGTCTATATATTTTAAATGTCTATATGCAGCAACAGTTTAATATGTTTTTTTATTTGGTTATATCCATATATATATATATTTTTTTTTTATGTACTATATGGTCACAAGTGTATTTTAATATTTTAATAATTATTTTAGTAAAAAAACTGATATTTTATGTTTATGTACGGTAGGAAAAAATGTACAAATAATGTATAAATTTCATTACGTTATTAAATTACTCGAAATGACGTAAGATTCAACAGCTGCGGCTGCGCATATGTGCAAAATATATGCACACCTTTTAATTTGGCTTTTATCACTTAAAACGTGCGAGCAAAACAAAATCAGATAGAATTAGCAATTAGGCAAAATGCGAAAAGAAACGGTATTAAAGTTTTTATTTTACTTTGAATATCACACGCCAAAATCGTTCACTTGTAAAAGAGATAAAGAAGGAGAACAAAAAGCGTAATAGTGCTGATAAGGCCCAGCTCGGAATTTTGAACGAAAGCAAAAGCGATCAAAATTTCTCAACGCTTGTCGGTTTCCCTATTGCACTCTTATTTTTTTCCTAGTTTGTCCAGCTGTACAAGATCTGTGCTTCTCGTACACTTGGAGAAACTAGAACGTAAAACTCACCCAACTCTTTCCAACGATGAAGGCCTTCTCGTGCAAGATTTCGGATTTTTTTAACATCACACTTGAAAAAAATTTTATGTTAGCAAACGTATGGGTTTTGTGTGATTGTATTTTAACTATTGGTCAAAATTTTAATAGGTGCCACTATTTATATTATAATTTATATACATATATATAGATAAAGCCATTGCTCATTTTATTTTTTTTCACTGTATACCTTTTAAATATATATATTTATATATATATATTGTTTTGTAGGGGGCGGGGTTTTGCACAACACTTGCAAGTTAGCACACACTTTTCCAAATTAAAACACTTTATGTTCGTCTTAATATTAACAATATTTTAATGTGTATTTATTGTAAAGTTTGTGAGGTTGTATGTATGTATATATGTAGAAATGTATGTATGTAGATGTGATGTATGTAGGGGCTCGTACTGTGACTGTGCACATGTGAGAGACGTAGGGTAACAATCTCAGCTGGACCGGCAGCTGACTCTGTAAGCTGTGTTCCAGTTCCAATTGTTCTGCAATTGCTTCTGCAAACCCAATACAGGGTGATTGATCAATTGGAACTGGCGCAAACATCCCGGCCCCTTGCAATATAGTTGCAAAATACAAGGGTGCACTAGGACATTTGCCTTTGGAAGACAGAGTGCTGCTTAGAAAGATTAGTTTGATGTCGCCGCTCCTGAGAGAACCCATCCAAATTGGGTATTCTGGGCTACCGGGGTGCCTCCTTTGCAAGGCATGATCCCAGGCAGTAGCAAGTGCGGGTACACATCGGACCCCAGGACCACACAGACAGATGCTGGCTTCTACCACAGATCGTCAGCCAGGACTATGTTCCCGAACCCGTCGTAAGGGTCGGGATTTATGGGCCGGACTGGTGTGAAGTACCGCATATCAGGTATCGCTTCGAACACCACTTCTTTAACAAAGTCCGCTATGACCCTTGAACAGCCCTGGTGTCAAACGACTTGACGCCTGAGTCGATCGTGACAAGCGCCGTTGGGAGGATGCTGATGCTCTTAAATTGCATCAGCGTGGATAGAGTAGTCTGTATGGCCCCGTCGCCATCGCCGGCGGGGCGTGGCCGCGCTTCCGAGGGTGAACGGGAACGGCTGGATGGTGATGTCCGCAATGGTGATGCGTCGCACTCCATTGGCGACGGAGACCGTGAGTGAGTGAGTGAGAGTGACGCGCGTGACTCTCGTGGTATGTCCCTTTGGCGGCGCTGAGGCGAGGGGGACCGAGACTGGGCTGGTCGGGCGGCTCTCAGTCCTCGTTGAGTCAGGCGTGACTCCCGTATGAGGTCTGCTTGGCGATGCTGAGGCGTTGGAGACTGGGCCCGGGGTGGTCGGGCGGCTCTGGATGCTCTGGGTTGAGTGCGCACTTCCCTCGGCTGCTCGCTTTGCAGGTGCAGGAGCGTATGATGGGGCCTGTTGCAGATCCGGCAACGTATATTGCTGCGGCAGGAGAGTTGCGAATGTTCGTGGGCCAGACAGTTCGGACAGTACTTATTGATAAGCACTGCCCGAAGCCGCTTTTCCTGCGTCAGACGCTGAAAGCGCTGGCACTTGCGCAGCGCATGCGTGCCCCTGCAGACTCTGCAGCGGTATCCACCGGTTCCGCGTGGGGTATACTTGGACTTCTTCTGGGGAGCCATTGTCTTGAAATAAATATAATAGAGAGAAGGGTATATGAGTATTAGTGGATTAAAGTAGGAACATATACTTAAAATCATAGGATGGACGAGACGTAAATGACAATTACAAAGGATTTGGGAGGTCAGCTGCAATAGGAAGAAAGATCAATTTGGCAATTGGTCTTCGGATGACCCCCCTCGTCGTGATTACGTCAACGACGCGCACTTTGTCGTCAGGACCCGGGCATACTGCTTGAACCCGTCCTAGTCGCTATTCATTGGTGGGTAGGTTGTCCTCCTTTATAACCACCATATCGTCCTTCTGCAGATTCCTGGTCGGGGTTTGCCATTTGTTGCGTTTGTGCAACTACTTCAAATACTCGTCCTTCCATCGGAAGCAAAATTGTTGCTGTAGCGCCTTTAATCGTTGCCAACGATTGATGATGGACGAGGCCGGCTCCTTGATTTCCGGTTCTGCTATGGAGAGAAGAGGTCCTCCGATCAAGAAATGCCCTGGGGTGAGTGCTAGGAGATCAGTCGACTCTTCTGACATCGGAGAAATCGGTCTAGAGTTTAGACACGATTCGATCTTGGACAGAATGGTGGAAAATTCTTCAAAGGTGAATTTGGTAGTGGCGACAGACTTGTAAAACAAAGCTTCAAAGCTTTTCACACCCGCTTCCCATAATCCTCCCATGTGTGGAGCACTAGGCGGGTTGAACACCCACGATAAGCCCTGATGGCTGTAGTGCGTGACTATTGAGTTTTTAGTTGCCTGTAGAAAGTCCTGTGTCACGATCTTGGAGGCTCCGACAAACGTCTTTCCATTGTCGGAGTACATCTTGTTGGGACAGCCTCGTCGCGCAACAAAACGTGCAAATGCAGCAAGGAATTTTTCACTGGTCAGATCAGATGTGGCTTCCAAGTGGAGTGCTTTAGTGCTGAAGCATACAAACACGCAAACATACCCCTTGGTGATGAGGCATGCTCTTCCAGTATAATTTTTAATGTCGAATGGACCAGCGAAATCGACACCTGTGTAGGTAAACGGGCGAGAGAAAGAAGATCGTTCTACAGGCAACTCGCCCATCAGTTGGGTTTGGAGCCTCTTTTTATACCCTGTACCCATTGAAAAATGGGAAATACAGGGTTATTAACTTTGTCAGAATGTATGTAACAGGCAGAAGGAGGCGTGGTAGACCCCACAAAGTATATATATTCTTGATCAGGAGGACAAGACGAGTTGATTTAGCCTTGTCTGTCTGTCCGTCTGTCCGTCTGTATGAACGCGTCGATCTCAGCAACTATAAGAGCTAGAGCAGCCGTTTTGGTCATTTTTGAAAGGTGTATACCATACGCAGATCAAGTTTATTCCAAATTTTGGATACCACGTCCCTACCGCGAACAATGGCCATAAATACAATACATTAACCAATTTGAACGCGTATATCTCAGCAACTATAAGAGCTAGAGCAGCCGTTTTGGTCATTTTTGAAAGGTGTATACCATACGCAGAACAAGTTTATTCCAAATTTTGGATACCACGCCCCTACCGCGAACAATGGCCATAAATACAATACATTGACCAATTCGAACGGGTATATCTCAGCAACTATAATAGCTAGAGCAGCCGTTTTGGTAATTTTTTAAAGGTGTATACAATACGCAGAACAAGTTTATTTCAATTTTTGGATGGCATGCACCTACCGCGAATAATGGCCATACATTAGATTCAAAATATATTTTAAATAAAATACTGTACTAGCAAGGCTGATCTTTGGTACAGGATATAAGACTGTCGGGCTTGCCCGACTGTCATGTCTTGCGGGCGCTAGCCCGCGAGATTTTTATAAATGATGCAAGGCTTGCATGCGTTGATAGTCGTCTTGACTAGGACCTTTAACTTTGGAATCCAGTACTTAGACCTTATAAGCCTGGTGACTAGTTGGTTTCCGCCATGCAAACATATGCGATGCGTGAATCGAACCAACAAATTAGCCAAAGTGGAGTTATAGGGTAGTAGAACTGGGTGACGTTTATCAAAGCGGAGTGAATTTGATGCAGTCAATCGCCCAGATGCCCTTATGATTCCGTTGTCATCAAGGAAAGGATTCAAGTTCTTTAAAGAACTGGATACAGGAAGTTCTCGCTTACGACTTAGGCCTTGATACTCCTTCGGGTATTCCCTTTGCTGTGTCAATCTGATCAGTAGCTCTTCCGCCTTGGTGATCTCAGCAGTAGTCAGATCCGGGGGGAATTGTGTCATGGGCTTTCGACAACGGGCTAGAAAGCGCAAGATGTAGGAGATGACACGGAGAGCTCGGCTCAGCTCGGAGAATCGTTCGAGAATAAGAGGAGTAGGTACCGTGGCGATGTTGCATTTGATGGCACGTTGTTCCACATCGGTGGTGTGAGCTGCGTCTTCAAGAAGTGGCCACTGTGGTTGTGGTAGTTGCAGCCAAGTTGGTCCTTGCCACCACAAAGAGTTGTCCACCAATTCATCAGAAGACACCCCTCTACTGGCAAGGTCTGCAGGATTGTACTCAGACCGCACATGGTACCATTTGCTGACTTCTGTCGTCTGGATGATTTTTGTCACTCTGTTTGCGACAAAGCAAGTCCATTGGCAGGGTGGTTTATTGAGCCACGCGAGGACGATCGTAGAATCCGTCCAGAAATAGGATTCCCAATCACTGGCAGGACATTGCGGTACAATATTCTTAAATAAGTCCGCGAGGAGTACTGCGCCGCATAGTTCTAGACGTGGCAGGGATTGTGTTTTCACTGGAGCCACTCTAGTCTTCGCAGTAAGGAGATGTATAGAGATGCCGCTTTGGTCCTCAATGCGAACATAAATAGCAGCACCATAAGCCTTTTATGATGCATCACAAAATCCATGGTACTGCATCTTGACGTGTGGAACAAAGCGGATCCATCTCGGAACCCGTATTTTCCGAATTGACGGGTAGCTGGAACGGAAATCCTCCCATTTGGTCATCAAGTCCTTTGGGAGTGGTTCATCCCATCCAATTTGATGAAGCCAGATTTCCTGCATAAAGATTTTGGCCCGTACCACAATAGGGGCCAACCATCCTACTGGATCGAAGAGTTTTGCTATTTGTGACAAAACTTCTCTCTTCGTAAGTGAGTCCTTGAAAGAAATGTCCAGTGGCATGAAGAAAAAGTCATCGGATTTGGCATGCCATCTGATGCCTAGAGGTTTCGCCGTACTCGCATCATCTATCTCTAGGAAGTCTTCACGTAGCAGATGCTCTTTCGGAATATCCTTAAGTACTCCTTTGGAATTAGACGTCCATTTTCGCAGGGGGAATCCAGCACTGTCTAGAGCAGTGCGAAGTTCTTCAATAGCTGAGATAGCCGCCTGTTGGGTATGAGCACCTGCAAGAACATCGTCTACGTACATTGCCGTGGATATAATGTGACTTGCCATGGGTAACTGGGGTTTGACATTTTTTGCTAGCTGTTGGAGCACTCTCAGTGCAAGGAAAGGCGCACATGTTACCCCGAACGTGACCGTATCCAATTCATAGTCACAAATGTCCTCATTTGCATTTCGGAAAAGGATTCGTTGAAATTGGGTATGGTCAGGCGTTACTTTGATCTGACGATACATTTTTGTAATGTCGGCATTAAAGACATATCGAAAGAAACGCCATTTCAGAATCTGTAACGTCAGATCTGATTGGAGAACAGGTCCTGGATGCAATAGATCATTCAGGCTGTTTCCATTGGATGAGGGGCAAGAAGCATTAAAAACTACTCGAACCTTAGTGGTGGTGCTGTCAGGCTTAAAAACAGCATGGTGTGGCAAGTAAAAATTGACAGACGTGTCCTTAAAGGGAACTGGATGCATGTGCCCCATGTCCAGATAATCTTTGATGGTAGAATCGTACTGCTCTTTAAGTTGAACGTCTCGCTTCAGACGACTTTCGTTTTTAAGGAATTGAGCCAGTGCGATGGAGCGGGAATGTCCTAGATCGATGTGATCAGGATTTCGAAATGGCAGGGTTACAGTATATCTGCCGCTCTCGTTTCGTTTTGTAGTGCGAACAAAGTTCTCTTCACACCACGAATCAGAGTCTTTAAGGAGCTTAACTGGAATATCCTCCACCTCCCAAAATTTTGTGAGCAATTGGTCAAGATGTTCACTTTCGGAGATAGAGATTTGGGTGGAGAATGAGGACATGGGTCGAGAGACTTGAGTAGAAATAGGACCCGACAGGATCCAGCCGAAAATCGTCTCTTGACCTAATAGGGACCCACAAATATTGGTTTGTGAGCCCCCTAATAAGATTGACGGAAGCTCCTATAAGGATGTCAATCTGCGAGCTGCGATAAAAAGTTGGATATGCCCACTTGAGGTTGGGTAGATCCTTTAAACTGCTCTGTGGTATGGTGCCTGATGGGAGGCATCCAGCCAATTGAGGTAAGACGAAAGCTGTTGCTTCAATATGCCGTCTTATGCCTAGAGGAGAGCTAATTTTAAAATGGCATAATTTTTGGGATTGAGAAGCGACAGTCTGATTTAATCCATAAACCTGAGCTTGAATGGGCTGATACGGAAGTTTAATCAGCTGGAACAGGCGTTCAGTTACAAAAGTGGCTTCAGAACCAGAGTCTAATAATGCCCTAGCTGGGTAGGTCGCGCCTAAATGACAGACGTTGACTATGGCCGTGCCTAAGAGAACGCCTCGAGTGTTCGTTGCAAAATATGTTTAAACATTCGTCGAATTAGTGGACTGTATATTATGAGAAGTATGGCTAGATGACGTAGAAGGAGCTCCGGATGGAGCGGGGGGAGACGACATGTCACTGCGATGGAGAAGAGTGTTATGGCGCCCCTTACATGTGAAACAGTTGTGGGCACTAGTACACTCTCGCAGCTGGTGACCTCGTGCGAAACAGTTTAAGCAGAGCTTTTTCTGTTTAATGTGTGCCGATCTTTGCTCGACAGACATTTGGAGAAAACGAGGACACACACGTATTGGATGATTCTCTTTTGAACAGAGATCACACTTTGACCTTTGAGTCACTTTGGTCTCAAAGGAATTTATCTTTCTTGTTCCCTGGGTCTTCGATGGAAATTTGGAGGTTTGAACTGTTTGAGATTGGTTGCTTGATCTGACGTCTTCTATCGCTTTGAGCGTGCGATATCGCTCGCTTAGGAATAAGTTCATATCATTCCATGATGGAATTTCAGACTTATCCGTAAGCGATTGCTCCCACAACGAAAGGGTGAGCTTTGGTAGTTTTGATGAACATAGGAAAATAAGCAAACAATCCCAATTTTTTATCGATATATGCGAATGTTCCAAGGCAGTCAGACACCCTTGCATGGTGGTCTGTAGTTCCTTTAAAGCCGCTCCGGATTCGATAGTCACAACTGATAAGTTAAAAAGGATCTTCAGTTGGCTATTCACTAACAGTCGCTTGTTTTCAAATCTCTCACATAGGGCATCCCAAGCGGAGGCAAAACCTTGAGTTAGAGGAGATTTTGAAACTATCGACTTTGCTTCACCACTTGTTTTAGCATTTAAATGAAACAACTTCTCTACTGGGGTCAACCGCGGGTTGTTCACATAAATGGCAGTGAATAGATCCCGGAAAGTCGGCCATTTAAGGTAGTCGCCATGAAAAACTTCAGTATCGCATGGAGGTAGTCGACAACCACTCGACAAGACAGGAGGGGGTGGTGGGGCGTCAACCGACCTAATTGCAGCTGATGCTTCGTCAATTTGTTGACTTAATAACGCTGTGCATCGCTCGTATATGGAATAGCAATGATCGTACTTGGCGTCCATGGCCGATAGATCATCGCTACTACTCCCCTGGTTAAGAGTCCTGGAACACCGCTCATATTCGACCTCAGTCTTCTCCCAAAGGGATTTGATATGATCACGGCGGACCTGCAGGGTGTAGAGGGTTGGAATATCATTTGTGGACCGATTGATACGATCTTCGAAATGGATCAATTTGTCCGAAACGCTTATGAAATCATTCAATGCCATCGTGAAGTTGGCTTGTGTTTGAATTGTTACAGATCGAGTAGTTGCCGGCGAGATAATGGAGGGAACTTCGGGTTGCGATGTAAGCGACTCGCCTTTTGATGGTAGTTTGGCTGACGTTGAAACAGGCCCGACCTTTGGTTGGAGCGAAGTGGTAGGAGAGATACTTCGATTAATCGGACGTTGAGACGGAATTGATAGTCGTTTTGGCTTCGAGCTACCAGTCTCAGTGGGCATAATCTACGAAGAGTATTGCAATAAACAAAAACAGGTGGAGAATGGAGGCAAAATATAACCCAGTGGGAACAACAAAGATGTGGTTATCGATATATGTATCGAAAAGCGATTAATTTTTAATCGGATCTGGTAAAAAATGGCACTCTATTGTCGTAGATGTGCACCAGGGGATATAAATATAAAAC